>CM033794.1:13389876-13689393 GCA_019656835.1 Rhododendron ovatum | reverse complement strand
CCCCCCCCCCCCCCCCCCCACCCAATCCAACTCCCAGGAGCATGGCCTTCTCTCTCTCTTTTATTCAATTATTTTGTGCTAAATCACACGCATCCAAAAATATTTTGAATGGTCCGAATTAAAAAACAATTGTGACCGGTAATAATTATTTTGACAAATCAAAATTGAAAACACATCTCATCCATTAATTGCGCGAATGGACCCGTGAAATTGTGCTCCGCCGTGAATAAATTTCTGTCATGGTAGTCCCACAAAGGGTTTGGATTGAAAAATTGACTTAGTTTTTTGTCTTTATTCAAAAAAATTTTGCATTTTTTTTGTTTTGTCTCATATTTTAGTGACTTATTAATTTGTTTTGATGAAAGGAATCGGAAAAGTAAAAAAATTTGATCGAAACTTATAATTTTTTGAATAAAGACAAAAAAAAAATCAATAAGACAAAAAAATTACTTATTCTCGTCTTTTTGAAAAAATTTATGAGTTTCAATCATATTTTTTTTTTACTTTTCTAAATTTTCGATCATAATTTTTTTTTACTTTTCTAAATTTTCGATCATAATTTTTAGTATATATGTAATTGGGTTAATGGGCGGATCGGATTTGTTTTAAAATAAATGGGTCGGGTTGGGTATGGGTAATTAGACTCATAGTTAATGGGTCTAAATGGGTCAATGACCCATTAAAGACCCAACCCACTAACAACTTACCCAATTTGACCCAAATCCGCCCGTTTGCCACCCCTACTTTCCATATGTCCTATAAAAGTGTAGTTTTCTAGAGTTTTGAAAGTGTTAAATACAATTTCCGTTGCACCAAAATAAAAGAAAAAAGAAAGTGTTTTTTTTTTTTGAACAGCGAAGCAGAAATTTTATTAATAGAAGAGGAAAGGATAAGAAATAGCCCTTGTTGGCAAGAAACCAACAAAGAAAACACCCAAAGGACGTAGCCCAAAACACCTAAAGGATCTATACAGATAAAAATATAATAAGAAAGTCTATAAATAACCTGCAGCCCAAATACAACAATAAAACCCAAAGCGAGATCCAAACACAAACCCTGAAAAGCAAGGCCCATAGACAGTATAGGCCATGCCGAAGAACCAGCCCATAGGCAATTCTTTTCTTGTAATTGAAAAGAAATGTTGAAAGGAAAATTATTTCCACACTCCATTTTTTGATTATGGCACTCCATTTTTGTCTTTTAATTAGCTTTTGTGTATATTTTTCTCACTAGAAGATAAGAAAAAGAGTGTAGAAATCATTTCCCTTATTAAAAAATGGAAAAGAAGAATAAAAAAGAGAACTATGTTGACAGTGGGATTTGAACCCACGCCCTTTCGGACCAGAACCTTAATCTGGCGCCTTAGACCAACTCGGCCATATCAACATTTTGATGGTGGCTTACGGTTTATAAAATTTAAACTTGTAAACTCAGTTCTATTCCAACTTCTTTGTTGTATATCCTACCTGGCTTTTGTTATTATGTGCCCCTAAGGTATATGTTAACAATTATTTAATGAGACTAACTAACCCCACTAATACAGGGAAATGGTGGCTGATATTGGACACTGAGAAAAATTAGTTGTGGTAGGACCAGAATACCCTTTGCACAAACATTCATGTCACCCTTTTATTTTCTTAGCATTTCAATTTTCACGGGTACATTGAATCAAAAATAAAAATAAAAAAACGTTACCTTTACTACACCAATTGACTGCACGAACCAATCGGCACCGTTCTAAAGTGTTTTAAGGTAATTCTCGTGTAAATGGGCATGATAAATGAATGTGAAACAAATGAACTCACGAACTCGATCTGGGGTTATTGAACGCCAAGTTCAATCCAACACACCCGTGTACGGATCTTGAAATGCTAGCTATGAATCACAGAAAGTCAAATAAAAAAAAACGAAAAAACAAAACACAAGTTTGTCAACCTGCCTACTCATCAACAGTCATGCTAGTTCATTATTGCATCAATCAATAAGTTCTCTCTCATAAGATAAAACAACCCCACTCTTTTCTTTTAGTTTTCTGATCATTTTATCTTAAATGGTCATAATTAAATTTTAACTCTAGGGCTCTCGTTGGTTAGTCCTAAGAGATATTTGATTCTACGACTTTTTTAGGGCTAATCAACGAAAACCCTATAGTCAAAATTTAATTATAACCCTTTAGAATTAAATGATAAAAAAAATAAAATCTTCTCACCCATTCAAACGGATTGAAATTTGTAACACTTAATTTTAGAGAAAAGACTGTGTGTCTAGTGGGATACGGGAAGAGAAGAAAACGAGTGTCAGTAGATTTAAGGTGGGAGACACCACCTGGCAAATAGACGTGTTGCCCTTGGGGCAACGAATAATTTCTCCAAATTACTAATCAATAGGGCCCAGCAACTTTTCAGTTGATCATTCATGTTTGAGAATCAAGTTTTCCAAAAGATTTGTCGGGTTAATCAATTATTTCAAAAGACTCACCCCGTTCTGCGCGCTAACTAAAATAAATACTTCTCATTTTATGTTTTCTGAATTAAAAGTAATGTATTGTAGAAGAATGATCTCTTTGCTCGTAAAACGAAAAATAAATACTTAATTAAAAAATAAGAATTTTAGTGAAACGAAGCCTAAGTTTGGTTACCACTTATCAAGCTTTTCCTCTTTGACGATAATTGAATAGCATAGATATAAATAAATTGGATCCATTTCCTAATAGCTAGCCCGAAATATAACTTACTCTTGAACAATCCATGATCACTTAGACTCATAGATCTCACATCTATAATTACCTTAAGGTAATATATAACCTTATCCATGCAAAGTATAGTGCCCGCGCTTTCACAGACACACATATAGACAAATATAGCTACAGATACGTTATATATATGATCATACCTTGCATAAAATGCTAGTAGTACTGTACGTCCCTTCTTGAATTATGTTTATGGGTATTATAATAAGCTGAAGCAGTTGTAGGGCAACTCTCCTTTGGCAGTTGATCATCACCGGCCAGAGAGGTTAAGCCAAGAGAAGCACATATATGGCATTGCATATATACTGCAGCATGCATGCACGCACCAACAGCCGTCAGAGGGTTGCCCTACAACGGGTTCGCTTACTTGAACCGATCCATCGACCTCCTTTCATGCATGCGGCGGCGCAGCCATAGTTTTGAAGACATGTATGAGCGCCGAGCAGTGCTTTAATTTATAGCCATTCCAAGGCCGTAGCCCTAATGGAATAAACCGTTTAAGAGATGGCATATGCCCCTGGATATCCTTTGTTTAATGCCTTCCTTTTTCACCCATTCCATTCCAAACACTCTTCTAGATTCTCTGTGTGTGTGTGTGTGTGTGTGTGGGGATTTGGACTTCGTAGTTGCAGGGAATGATAGAAAGCATGTCCACTATCGAGAGAAGATGCCAGCCTTTGGAAGAAATAATTGAGTGCGAAGTCACCTGCTGATAAAAAGCCGTAAATCGAATTCGTAAGACACCCTTTGTCTTCAAATAATCCAATCGTGTACCAATCATATCGCATGCGAGATTTCTCATTGGTCGGTGATATACTTATCAGATGTATGCGCAAGATGGAGTAGAAATTTGGTCTTTGAGGCATATCCCGTGTTATATCCTTTCTGATTTTCATTTGCTTTATGTTGTCGGCCTTTTGTCTGTTCGAACTGACAATGCATTTCCCAATGGGGAAGGATCCGGTTTCGGACCAATTTGGTCCATTTGTTTGCGTCCGAGTTTTGGATGGCTCAGATTTGTTTGGATTTATTTTTATTATAAAATACCTAAAACACTCAGAACAAATTCACTTTTGAACGGCTCATATTTGTTCGGATTTATTTTTATTATAAAATACCCAAAACACTCTGAACAAATCTGAGCCATCCGAGCCGTCCAAAATATTTTTGGACGGCTCGGATACAAACAATGAACCAAATTGGTCTGAACTAAATGGACCAAATCCGACCCCTTCCCAATGATTCCCGCAGACCCTAAATTTTTTGCAATTACCTTTGTCTTTAATTAATATTTGTCTCACACATATATAGTTGTTTTTTGTATGTACCAAGATAGCATTTTTTTTTTTTTTTTGTGTGCATGGGAAAAAGGCATGTTAATGGATGATAGTTAGGTTGAATTTCTCATGGCTTGTAGAACATGGAATTTACTGTATTTACAAGTGATAACTGCTCGCAAAATACTTCTAACTATCAATTATAGCCATGGCAAAAAGTACATGTGCCATTGGAGGTGCAGCACCTGAAGCGGTTAATGATTGCATTTCGATCGTATACAATGTACGTTTTACATGAACCAGTCACATCTGCTAAAACAATTCTACTTGCACATGATCAAGCGCGGAGAGAGCATTTTTGGGGCAATTCGGTTAAGTTACGAAAGAAGAAAGTAAAAATTATCTGACGAACAAGACATGCAGCGTATGTGATTTTGTTTTCATGATCAAGACCTTATTGACAGCCCTGAATATGGGAACAATAGATATGAATAAAAATGCATGCATGCGATAATGTAATTTAAGTCATGGCTTATGGATTTTCACCCAATTGTGGGCTTATCTAAACCTAACAAAAAAAAAAGAAAAGAAAACTCATCAAAATAGTTTTGGATAAGAAGAATCTCACAAAATCACGTTTGTGATTGACATGTAATCTTGCGATATTTATATAACAACACAACTTTTTATCGACGACATTTCACTTGCGAAAAATTACGGCGTAGATTAGTAGGCCTATTCTAGTTTTAGCTGATCACTTCTTCTTTTTTTTTTTGCTCCGTGAAAGTCAGCATTGTTAGTTGTTGAACTCTTGTCAAATGCATGAGTACATAGACACTAAATTACCGCTCCAATTGTGCCGACCACCTCCTATTGGGCTGGGAAATGAAACTTAATTATGGCCGAAATTGGATAAGCTGGGACTTTAGGGTCATAGCATTGCCACGTGATGCTAGTAGGTCATTTTTCACTACAAAAGTGTGAAATCCACACATTTTACTGATTTTTGAATGAAACCCACACCCACACCAATATGTTGTGGAAAAGAGTTCTCAAGCAACGTGTGACAATGCCTTAAGAGCAGTAAATAATTTCCCGTGGAAAGTTGTAAAATTCTGTGTTCAATTACGAGGAAAGTTATAGGACCCATAACTTCAACTTTTCCACTGGAACGAGAACTAGCCCCGCACCCGGAGGCAGCCTTCCTAGAATCGGATAGCAAATCGGATAGCCATTGATTCTTGAATGCAAATAATTCTACAAAATAAATCTTTCCAAAAGGAAAGAATTCTAGTTTTCCTGTAAGATTTTTTGTCAAGACAAAACAAAAAGGAAAATAAAGTTTCATTTTCCTTAACTTCACCTCATTTCACTTTTCCTGAAAATCTATTTTTCACATAACATTTCCAACAACTGAACGGAACCTAGATTCATTTGATTATCAGAACCGAATATTGAAGTGGTAGACCTGCGAAAGGCCCACATATATATTGTTTAAGAGAACCCACCAGGCCACCACTCGAGTGGATCATGCTCAACTCTTCTATATGCTCGTACCATTATTCTGTTGAAATCAAAGGTATCTAATTCTACCACACCCCTCCTGCTTCAACATTGGGAAGACTAGAAACAGAAACTTCAGCCCCAAAGGTAGGAAAAAGAAATCACTCACTCTCTTAACTCTACACACATCGCCAGGGAAATGCAACCATTGCTGTAATCAGCCAAACGCATCCACATGTATGACTTGCGGGAAAATTTCATAACCATCATTCCATTAATCCAATTACCACTGGGAGATCGGAATACAATTATACGCATTATTAAACATAAAACACGCATAAATCCGATTATCTAAGATCCTACCGGAACTGTGCAGTGGTTGGCAGACATGTACTAACTGGAATAGCTTCTTTTTCTTTTCTTTTTTTAATTTGGAACGAGCTATTTTGATCTGCGTAGGAAAAATCCCCTTTCCTATCGACTATAAAGAAATCTCGTGAAATCCAAGATGTGAAATCAACTGACAGCAATTCGTCCATTTATCGTACTACAAAAATACATTAACAGAT
The DNA here is from genome assembly GCA_019656835.1 of Rhododendron ovatum. Classification (NCBI taxonomy): domain Eukaryota; kingdom Viridiplantae; phylum Streptophyta; class Magnoliopsida; order Ericales; family Ericaceae; genus Rhododendron; species Rhododendron ovatum. The sequence goes on along the minus strand of CM033794.1, from coordinate 13,683,295 downwards.
TTCGATCGTTATCCAAGCGTTCTTGAAAGAGGCTTTTCAAGCTCCAGTCCCCTTTTGTACTCAGATAGAAAGCAAATAATCCTTGTACATACACAAAGGTGAATTACATTGAAAGGGCTCTTACAAATCAATATATCAATCTTACAGAGAATGCTTTCCTTACAGGAAACCATCTTGATCAGGCTATTGCAAGAAGGTGGACAAATTACCAGGACAAAAATCAATTAGCCAACTGGTTATGGCCATTGGGACATCAATTTGGGACCTAAAGACATTTTCCAAATGAAGAGACTGAACTAGTAGAGAGAGTTGTAGGTACGGCAGGTCAAAATAATAGAGGATATGCAAATTAACAGAGAAGGAATTAGGGTGAGGTTCAAGAGCCTACTCTCACCCAAGAACCCTGCCACAGTTATTGTTGCATCTGCAATCACTCGCGCAATAGTTCCAGCTTCGGTGGAAAGCAATCCGCCATTGTAGGTTCCACGAGATAGCCTCGATGACATAACCCGAGAGAGGAGAGACAAATTTACACCTGTGTGGAAACAACATAATGAAAAATGGAATTGCATTAGGTGTCAAGTACAGCTTAAAGGTTGTGATGTTCTTCAATGGAGGTGGGAGATTTTCTTATCACTTGCTTGAATTTCCATACTAATATATAGAGGCAACACCTAGATTTGGGGAGGCTTGAAGTTGAATATGTCGTCATCTAAAAAGAATTACTTATTGTAATCTCTTCTTGTTAATTGTGAGGAGGCATAATGCAAATTGGGTTCCAACCACAAATTCTCGCTGGTAATAGTCAGAATAGCTTTATTTGGAGAAATGACACCAGGTTCCCTGTGCATTGCAATACGAAGATAGGAAGTACCATATTCAGGGAATACAAAGGACAAAGGTCTATTACCAGACCAAAAGAGCCTTTCTAGGTTTCACTGAGACTAGATATGCCTAAATTGTCTAACCAACCTTCCCTCTTCAGTATTGCACACAGCAAATCTAGTACTCCATACAAAACAATACCATCTTTCAACACGAGAGAATAGAAGAGGTGCAATTTTTGTCCTTCAGAAGGGGTAATTTCCTGTTTAGGGGACTGCCTCCTTTCCCTTGTAAACGCGACCATTACTTCACAATCCCCGGTTACATTTGTCATATAAATTATCAAGCAAAATGCTAACCTCAGCCCTAAGGGTGGAGGATAATATGTAAATGGTGCATTGATATCCGAGAAAAGTGTATTGATATCCGTGAGATACGTTTTGATATCTGAAATTGTTCTTTGCATATTATCCTACGACTATTGGACGGAGGTAAGCAAGACCCAATTATAAAAGAAATACTGAGTTCATCAGATATGTAAACTTACCCTCCAGAACTTCAGCAGACACGAACACAATGAGTCCAGAACATACATATTGTGGCACAGTATAATTACCAATTACATGGAAGCTTAGGAGTATGCCCACGCAAACCATAATTTCAGAAGCTAACAACATTTGTCTGCAATAAACTAAAACAAATCAGTACGTCATGGTAAAAAGGATATAAGTTTCAAGGAGTGTCCTTGCAATTACCATGAATTTGTGTTACTACAGAATGTGCAGAACCAACTCTTCCTATTAGGAAGCATACAAGGAATAACTACTTCCATCATTTTTTCAACTGTCATGCTAACAAAATACCGCTATCAAGACAAGCCTTAAACGCTTATTAGGTGTTCCACCGACGAAAAGACAGAGAGATAAACAAGTATGACAAACACAGGCTAAACTTTTAAAGATACCTGATTGATCCAAGTAAGTCTACCGATATTAAAAGGCTAAATAATAAAAGGTCAACAAAAAACCGATATTAAAAGGCTAAATAATAAAAGGTCAACAAAAAACCTAAGTACAAGTCCTCGCTTACTTTTACTGAGGTCACTATCAACGAAGTGAAGGAAAATAATTTACATCAAAAGAAAACCCCCAAATTACCTGTCTTCAAAGATGTTGCTGAAGTAGCTTCCAACAGCAATGTTTACTGGAAGAACTGTTAGGCCAAGACATGCAAGAAAAACCGCAACTGTGCTTGTGGACCAGCTGAAGTAGTATGTGGTGATGACGCTAGATTCAGAGAGTAAAATCTCCATTACATATTTGAGCATGAAGTAAATAAGCAACTGAACCTGAAAACACACGTAGAAATAATCATATGTTTTGGCAAGAAAAAAGACGATTATATTGTGTGCTTTTGAGACGTATATAAATTACACAAAGTAGAGAGTTAGGAGAAGAATGTATCCAGGACATACGAACAACCGAATCTAGCTATCTAAAATAGATAATTTCCACTTTCAAACAAGCTTCTTGCGCAAAAAGCCAACTGTATTACACATTTTCTGATCTTCAATGAATAACCAATGGGCTGTCTTAAATTTCAGCCCAAACTAAAAAATAATGTGCCACAGGCTACAGAGAAGATATCATTCATCTAACTTCGTCTCAATAAAAACTATTCCCCCCAACTAACGTATCTGCCATTCGAATAACAAAGGGGAATTTTTAGTTACACCCCCCTTACTTTATTATTAGATACATACACCCTGTGAACCTTCGACTAAAGTGAGAATATGAATGGCGTTAGAAAAAGTAACAAAAAGTCAAAATTACTCATCCAAAGCCATCAAATTAGCATGACTGCCACTCTGCTCCTTAGTTTGGCCTAAAAAAAGGGGCCAGCTAGATATACACATATATGTACTTGATACTCTCTCTCTCTCTCTCTCTCTCTCTCTCTCTCTCTCTCTCTCTCTCTCTCTCTCTATATATATATATATATATATATATATATATAAATCTTCAAGTAAAGACCTTAAAATAAGAACCTTATATGCGGACCTCCCCATTTTTCGCCTTTCCTGATCGAATTTCGATGATCTGAGCCACTCAATGTGTTCAGAATGTGATTTTAAGGGTACCCACAAGAAATCGGCAAAAAAAATGACCGTGAAGGGCTCGATTTGAGCAGTTTTTATTTGAACCATTCGATAAAAAACAAACAAAAACTGCTCGGATGAAACCCTTTCCGGTCTATTTTCCCGCTGATTCCTCGCGGGTACCCTTAAAATCACGTTCTGAACACATTGAACGGCTCGGATCGTCGAAATTTGATCGGGAAAGGGAGGTCCGTATTTGTATTTTATTAAAATGAGGTGGTCCTTATTAGAAGGGGACTCATATATATATATATATATGTATATATACACACACACACACACACAAACTATTAAAATTTCAAAATGAGTTTCCACTAATTTCAAAATACAAAAGTAAATCAATGTATTCCTCTCAAAATTGGGACTCTCACGTCTCACAAAAAATCAAAGACCAAACCCTAGAAGCCAATACCCACATCCCCGATGTTTCTTTTCTTCTCTGTTTTTTTTTTTTGCTCAAACCCACATCCCAATGTTGTGATAACAGTTCACATCTAATCCAAGGCCCACTTGATTACAACCATGCAATCCTTCTCTCTCTCTCTCTCCACACTTTTTTCAGGAGGGAAGGTAAAAAAGCATCACAAAGAGAGAGTGAGAAAGAAAACCTTCCGAATCCAACATTCTCCATTTAATTATGTCTCTCCCTCTCTCTCTGGAATTGGTTCGAAGATAGAAGATGCACAGAAGTTCCTTTCAACTCAATGCTGAAGTTCCTTTAGTCCATCCTTAGATGACAACCCAAGGCAACCAAGTCCTCGTCGACACAAATCCCAAGTCCAAATTATGTTGACCACGTAAATAATCCTAACAGTGTTGAACTTAATCAGAATCGATTTTGTTCACTATGTATCCTTTTTGCACAAGATTGATTGAATACAGGGGACTTCCACCATTTTTTAGAGTGATTAGAGAGAGTAACGTAGACCCAAATCTTTTATTCTCAACCTCAAAGATCTAAATATTTGAATCGCATTTTCGGGAAGACGAGAAACCAATTCCAAGTTTAAAAAACTCCTTCCGAATCAAGAGAATTGGTAAAGTATCCAACTCAAAACCAATGGCTATGAGTGGAGAGGCCGCTCAAGCTCATATACTAGTTTTGAAAGAGTTATAATTAACTGATATAGGACAAACTCCAACACATAGAAACGATCCATAACACATAGATCCCTACAAACAATAGTGCACTTAAGGCACAACAAGGGGAAACAAATTCTCCAAAACCTATGTTACTTGGAACGCGGAAACAACAATGCACTTAAGGCACAACAAGGGGAAACAAATTCTCCGAAACCTATGTTACTTGGAACGCAGATTTCTGGTACGAGGAACGAGAACGCAGTACGCCACATGCTTAAATTGTATGCGAGGGGTAGGCTTCTATAGATAGCAAAACTAGACCTTACTCTACCAAGCAATAAAGATCCAATGCAACTAAACATTGTTTGTCAAATTATTCATACAAAACACATTTCTAGGAGTATAAAGACTGAACTTTTAACACTTTCTCCCACCGAAATTCCATTTTCTCTCTAGTTTTACTATTATAAGTTGACATTTTAGGGAAAACAAAGGGGATCGCTTTAGATCGCTAAATTTACTGTTTTGGAACAGTAGTGTACCATGTTTTGTACCATGTTTTGGAACGTTCGTACCAAAATGTAATTCGCTAGGGTAGTAGAGTTCCCTGGTAACATAGTCCAAAACCCTAGCTTTGATACCATGTTAAAGCATCCAACTCAAAACCAATTGGCTATGAGTGGGGAGGCCGCCCAAGCTCATATACAAGTTTTGGAGGAGATAATTAACCGATGTGGGACAAACTCTAACAAGAACAATCATGCACAAAAAGATGAGAAAGAGAAGTGAGGATTACCACATCAATAGTCTCGTTCTCGATCCCATCCCCTTATCACCACCCATATCGATTGCCAATGATTAAGCTTCGGAGAGAGAGAGAGAGAGAGAGAGAGAGAGAGAGAATTTCTCATTTCCTTACCATGAAATTCACGATAATTTTGTCATTTTTTAAAGAAATTGCTAATTTAGGGTACTATTGTTACACATTCTCTTAGTTTGGATAGAAAGTTTAGTCGAAAGTTCAGGTGGTGTATGTACCTAATAATGAAGTATAGGGGGTGTAAGTTAAAATGGGTTAAAGTACAGGCTATGTAGCATGGATACGAACACGGACATGAATAGAGACACGGACACGGACATAGGACATGAGAATTCTAAACAAATGGGGACACGGACACCGCAAAGTACACAACTAAAATAAGTAAACAAGTAAATAATATTAATTTAAACCAATGGAAACATAGCTATATGTAGATGCATGAATATCAATATGTATAAACAAGCATCATATATACATCACATTAAACTTCTAACCCAAAATTTTTGAAGTAATACACATTTACCCCCCAAAAAAATTTCAAAATTGCATATTTAACCCCTTTCGTGTCCCCATACGTCCCCACTGTGTCCCCCTTATCCCAACCATGTCTCTTTCAAAAATTAATTAAATTTAATGGACACGCCATGTGGCGTGTCCCATACGTTTTTTTCGTGTCCCTGCGTCGGACACAAGGACACGCTGGCCTCTTGGAGTGTCGGTGCTTCATAGAGTACATGGGGTGTAGCTAAAAAATCCCCAATAACAAAATCATCAACACAAGCTTCGTCAACGTTTGAGAGTTATACTTTGAAGTAGGAAATTGAAAGTCAAAAACTACCTTTACAGATGGCGTGAGTAATCTATATGCTGACGCTATAGATGCGGCTGGTTGACGAGACTCCTCAGGAGGTTCTTCACTTCCATCACATTCTTGGTCACCATCCTCATCTTCTCGGGTTTTTTCTGGACCTAAGAGCAATGGTTGCGCAAGGCCATCTTCAAGAGCACCGTCATCTACTTGATCTGCCATCACAAAAGATCCATCATCTAGTTAGCAAACATAAAATATGGGAACATTAAGCAAGTAAAAACGAAAAGCTACACTTGTCTATTACTATAACCAGGGCATATATGAAGGCAAAGATTTATGGAACAACAGTTTGAGCAATTCAAAATGGTAAATGGCACATGCCCATCAGGCGAAAAATGACTGAAAACCAACCAACTTCTCTGCACTACGTAAGAAAATAATGAATATCGTTAATTGCAAGAAGAAATGTTGAAAAACAAAATTACAACAAAGAAACAAGGCAGACCCATTATTCTGGAGATAAAAGGCATAACTCTCCAATAATTTCACGAATTTGGGCAACTAACATGGGATTTACTAAATTACCCAAGTAATAAAATGTTCGAATGAAGTTATGAACAATGTTTTCGTAGAGGCAAGTAAAAAGAAAAACTGCAACTCAAGTATAGCCAGTTTGTAGATGTACTTTTAAGCACTTCTACACTACACGGAAACTCAATAAAATTTCAAGAGTTAATCCAATCTTTTTTGCATTAAAAAAGAAGTGAACAATTGTATTCAGTCATAAAAAATTAGAGCAAGTAACATTACAGAAGTTAAAATACCATCATTTGGTGCTTGGGGAGTATGTTGCTCTTCAGTCTCACGTGAAGGTTCTTTAAATGCTATCCATAACCACACTAAATAAACTAGCCATGCCACAGCCATTATCCACCCAGGCAAAGTATTTTGGTTAAATGTGATCCCGTGAATCGTAAAATCAATTTGAAGTAAACCACCAAGTGCGGGACCACAAGCCATTCCAAGAGCACTGGCACTAACAAAACCTGCTGAAGCCTGCATGCGGATTTTGAGTGGCACACAATCACTAATATAACGCCGGTTAACAGCCCTAGCAGACCCCAAACTGAAAATATGAAAACAAAAACACATTTATTGTGAAGTATATTATGAGGTAAAGTTGCAATTTCAACTGCCACAAACTTGATACAATTAGCCATTAGGGTCCTAGGTTTAATATGAAATACAAGAAAAGCAGGAAGTACCTATGAACAAACACAATTGATAAGAAAAATGAAGCAAAACATCTTAGTATGAAAATTAAATAGTCTTAGTACGAAAATTAAATAGCTAATTATAGCATCCCAAATTGCATATACTTGCTTGATTTTTGTCTGGTCCATAATCTTATGGTTTACCGTTTACCTTCTAACAGCATTCCATTACCATGCAACTATTGATATCACTGAAAAACCTATTGAGATCATTTGACACAAGAAGTTAGCAGGATTGTGAAGAAAAATGCAATAGAGGGCTATCTACAAATGGACATTGATTTCATAAAGTTGGTTGTCCATGCTTTTTCCTAGTTGCAATTGTTTCATGACATTACACCAATTAGTTGGACATGCTAGTGGTCATGGATTCCAAGTCATGCTACGACAAACATAGCGAAAAGTTAATGTGACTAGGGAGTGCACACCATTGAGGGAAAGGAAAAAGCAAACATTAAAACAAACCACTCCTATAGACTGGAAACCTATTGTTTTCATTGTTCAATGTAGTTGTTTTAACAGGGCTGCAGATGAAAAAATCAGCTTACTGAAAAGATAACAAATACAAATCAGCTTGCACGAACCAAAATACAAGGTCAAATAACCAACCCCAACAACCTTTCCATCATGAACCCGCTGTGTAAGAAGGGGAAGAATTACTTGTTCAGCAAAAGTGAAAGCAGTGCAATCAGCATTAAGCTAGAAAGATTTGAGAGAGAGAGAGAGAGAGAGAGATCAATGTTTCTAGCAAAAATGACTCAACAAATAATCCTGCAGAATCCGTGACATGCACAAGCATATCCAAAGAGAGAGACTTACCCACAAAACAGACGGCCAATTAGAAGAACCGCAATTGAATTCATATTGTAAGCCAATGCGTACAAGGTATTTCCCACAACCAGGACTATGCTACTAAATATTAGAGGTTTGAAGTATGATTTATTTGACCAAGCACTGAAATATACTGAAGAAAAGATCTGTGCAACAGCCATTGCACCGATAACAATTCCGCAAACAGTGGCTGCAGCGCCAAGGCTCAGTGAATAGTCATCGGCTGTTGGAACAATGATATATGTGTTGACCATATAGAGAAAGGTGTTTGCCAAGTTTAGGAGAAGCGACATAAAATGGTATCTCTGATCATCTTCATAGTCCTCAGTTGGAGTAGGTAACTCGTCTTGCATTATAAATGCATGTCGTGCCAAAAAATCAAGGAAGTTTGTTGAGTGGGTTAATCTGTCTACGGCTGCTTTTATGGAAACAATAACAGAATCCTGCAGATGAACCCCAGAAAGAAATCTTCAAATACTGAGGTGAGAACTCGGTATAAGATGCATGTTACACTACTTGATGAATGCAATGACAATGAAAACAACCAAGTCGAAGTAGATTTAAGGGACACCTGTAGAGGTAGAGCCGCCTCGTCGTAAATGGATAAGTAGCTCCCTTGACGGTCCTGAAGATCTGCAAGATTGCGAGATATGGCCCCCACAACAGCCCCTAACCCCTGCAAATTCCACCCATCATGAGTGACAGGTTGATACAATACAGTACTGTAATATTTTTGGTGACACCTACTACAATATTGGCTGGCCTACCCAAGAGCAAAACCTGTATATAACAAGACTTCCATATATAATCTTACTCTACTGCAAAAAAAGAAAAAAAAAAAAAAAGCCTTGGGGGCTTGTTGGGGGCAAGAAGAGAAGACAGAGATGTTAAACAAAAATTTTAATCTTGACTCAATTCAGCTTTTATGAAGAAGACAGAGATGTTAAACAAAAATTTTAACCTTGACTCAATTCAGCTTTTATGAATCATGAATCTTGAATCACATGGAATCATGAATCATAAAATTAGGAGACTGTCTTAGAAAGAGAGAACATATATATTTAGAAAAAATGAAAGTATGTGGAACTGAAATGTGTCGTGTTATAAAAAGACCTCAATGTGGTCACAGTGTCATAGCAAACTACTTGCTGAGACAAACCAATAGAGGACCTTTAATGACCAGTTCCCTCTTTTATTGTGCCAAAGATACAATGTCAACATGAGGTTTCCTACACAAATCTATTTTCAAAGTATGCTCTATTAAGTGCTAACGCATCAATTCAACCCCAAGAGAGTGAGAGACCATGAGTGTTATTATATCTGAACGCTTTTGAGAGAATCTTCCTTTCAAATAACATTACCCACAATGTGAACAATGTTTCTGTTTGAAAATTGGTGCATGAGTTCGGTAATGTTATCTATGTAGTACGGCTACGGACAAGGACACAACAATTCTCAAAAAATGGGACGTGGACACGGCAGTCAGGGCAATTTTTTTTGTGGTATGATATTTTAGTTATGCATACCGACTTCGGGCTCCTATCGAATGAGGTTATGACCGATGGTGTATCATTCAGGTGTCCCCTCATTTCTAAATGTGTCCTGACTCCTGACGGGTCCCCCAATCAAAATTTTAGAATGTAATGTACATGCCACCGTGGCATGTCCCATACGTACTTTGGGCATGTTCCCCGCATGTCTGACACGGATACATCGACCCCTAGGTGTGTCGGTGCTCCATACATGTTTATGTAAGTAGTTGACCATCACTACACATGCCCAAATAATTCCGAAAAGTCCTCTCCACATTTCCTTCTTTCAAATAGCTGTGTTTACTATTTTTTCTAAAACCATCCCTCATCTTTTGGAATTTTCTTTAGTAAGATTTGCATATTGAGCCAATACTCTACACCAACTCTATATAATTGTCACAAACAATGCACAAAATTACACCACCTCCATTATCTTACAAACCTCCCAAAAATAAGAACACTTTCTCAAGTTCAAAATTCATAGATACAACCACATAGGGCCTCATGACATGACAGTTCATTACTATTGCACTCACGTGCAATCTCATGCCTTGCCTTGCATTTAAAGGAATGAAATGAACTGTAACAGGTTGAGCCATTAAGGCAATTAGTGTATTTTCTTACTTTACTACTAGATTCTTCTTAACAACAAATACAATTCAAGATATAGAAACCCCGCAATTATATTTGTATTAAACACACCATCCAAAGTTTTATGGTCCCAAATCCCAAATATCCTATCTGAAATGTAGTGTAGCATTGCCCACATTTTACTGCCTCAAGTCAATACATGTATGTATTTTATTAGACCAAAAGAGATGACCGTAAGCAATTTCTAATCATCTATGAAGCCTAAGCAATTTGAATGTAAGCTTTCTAGGAAAAAGTAGGCATTGTGGTCATGGTCTTTTCCCTTTAGGTTTTGTGCTGCGTTAATGTTTGCCTCATCTCTCAGAATTTGATAGGGTCTCTTGGTTTTTGAAGAGTTGCTCTTGTTAGTTCTTGGGGGATGAATTATGCCTCATTGGATATCTTCAATTTTTTGTCCAATAAATCATTACGCCGTTGGTACTTCTGAAGAAACCGATACCCAACCCCCATGGCATTGAGGGGGAGAATACAAGTACCACTATATTATGATCTTAAAAGCCATAGAAATTCTTAGAGAAGTGGGTTTAGAAGGAGTAAAAAGTAGGAATGGTTGTTGAACTTTAACGTCTACCGAATCACACAACTAGCATCCCCTGAGTCGTAAGGTCTGAGCACGATTCGGAATATTCAGCAATGTATTTGAACCGATATTGAGGTCAACCTGTAGCTAATTGAAAGATATATAATGGTGAAAAGTAATATTCTAGCACCTATCAAAATAAACAACAAGAATTAGGCAGAAAGAGAGTGAACAAGTATGATTACCACATGCTTGAAAACTTGTTGCAGTTGGGAATAAGGATGATTAGCACGAGTTCTGACATAGTAATCTGTGAATCTATAGCCAAATCGTTTGTCAAACTTCTTGAGTATCTTACGGAGACCAATTGCATTCATCTCAACAAAAAACAGAAGCTTTAAAAGATCTCGCCCCACTTCTCTATAAGCTTCCCGTAGATCAGATATTTTGGATATATCTGGTTGCTCTTGAAGAGAATCCTGTTGTTCACCTAGCTTCGCTATCCTGCTTGCAAGTAACCCTTGTTGTTCCAAGAGAAAAAGGACGATTGTTTCAATCTGCAATTATGACAAGAAGGCCCAATAACTGAATATTCAACAGATAATAACATAGAGATTCGATCTTAAGCAATGCATGGGGAAATACTGCAATTCCATGAAGAAGCCTTTATCAATGATACGGGGCGAGATCCTCAATCATACGTAATCTCAGCAACACAGAGGTAACATTGTAGGAACCTTTCGGAACTCAGCAGTATATAACTATATATCCATCAAAACTCGGAAACAATTGCATGAAGACAATTTAGTTGGATTAAATACAAGCACATTAAAAATTAATTAGCCAACATAAGGATACAAGCACACCTGGATATCCAGCATTCTTGAAAAATCCTTGAGAACACGCCGACGGTCTAATGATCCGATTTCAATTTGATGAGCGTATTGCTTTACTTTCTTCTTCATTAGTTTGTAGTTGATGTAATATCTGAAAAGTAACAAACTAGACCACATCAAAAACGTTTATACAGATTATGCAAAACTCGATAATAAACTGCCCTCTTTTCACCCCCACAGAAAGCAGATTTCAGAAGAAGTGGACTAAAACTTGAGAAGAGGAGTAGTAGATAGCATGGTCTCAAGCAAATTAACTAAGTTTTATCTTCCAGAACTTGCATAGCACCATAGTTGGTTCAACCTTGTGCATCTTTTCCACCTCATATCAAAAGATCAGTCTTTTTTTTGTTAATATGCAATAATTTTCTTCTTTTTGGATGAGGGTGGGGTGGTAAGTTTTCAATAATTTTCTAGCATTCAATTGGCATTTCTTTCAGCTTATTCTTCTTTTAGTATGTTTGCATCCTGTATTTGTTTTAGCCTTTGCCACCAACTAACCACAAGAAGCAGCTAAATTGCTGTGTTTATTAGCGTCTTTCAACCAATTTGATTAATCATTCAAACGTTTTCCATTCCGAAAAGTTACCTATGCTCACTGTTACAGTAACTCCATATCTTCACTCAATGCACACTGCTCAAAATGAGCGAATAGAGATGTATGGTATGGTAGCCAATCAAAGAATAAATCATATATAGGTTAGTTATTGCTTGATAGCACACAAGAGTAACATCCCTGTGCATAAACTTCCATGATAAAACATAGAATGATAAAATAATTATCTGTAACCAATGGCTCGATATTTGAGCCTTTTCTTTCTTATATTTCAAAAAATAAACCTATCAGGACACCCATAAAGATGAATGTACGTATTGACCAACAAAAGATAAGAATTACGATGACACAAAGCGAAATATCAGTAGTACTAGTAAGCAATGGAAAATAATTCAAACCAATACATATAGAAACATACCCTCGCCATTCTTGAATTTGTCTTTCCTTCAACTTTTTCCCAAAGGCAACCATATCTCCCTGCATAAGTGGTATGACAAAAATACAATGAGAGAGCACTAATATTTAGCAGCGAGAAGGCATACAAAACTCTAGTTACAGGTAATCTTCCGATGCTTTCAGCAAAGATAGCAGTGAAATTTGCTCCTTTAGGTTGCAAAATAAGTTTCTAAAAGAATGCCCCGATAAATTATAGCCTTTTGAAGTTGATAGGACATATTCATTACACACATACAGTAAATTTAATTACCTAGGAAAGAAAGCCATTACAAAACACCACAAAACAAATCAAAACAAGCAAGAGACCCTAGTCAACGAGGGCAAAAATTCATCCTCACTCCCACTACAAAACTTTCTGAAGGAATGGAAACAACCCTTCATGGAAGAATGCAGACATATTATGAGGTAGTTTTCTGCTTGAATAAATGTGCAATCATTTGAAACACAGGATTGTGGTCGTAAGACTCCAAAGTAACAATTTTTGCAATGGTGTGCTTATGTGGCCTATACAAGTTCTGAAGAGAATTTAGAACAACTAAATCAATACATTGAGTTATAAATGTCTATAATTCATGAATAGTGACTCTTTTCTCATGACTCCGTATTTGAAGTCTAGTCGGACTATATATGTATGTATGTATCTCCTTCCTATAAGGGCGTCCGCACTCAGCAAAGTGCGGACCTCTCCTTTCCCGATTGAATTTCGATGATCTGAGTTGATCAATGGGATTAGAACGTGATTTAAGGGTCCCCACGAGAAATTAGCAAAAAAAAAAGACCAGGAAAGGCTTAGCAGTTTTCATTGAACGGTTCAAAAAAAACTGCTCGGATGGAGTCCTTCTCAGTCATTTTTTTTTGCCGATTTCTCGCGAGTTCCCTTAAAATCATGTTTTGAACACATTGAGCTGCTCGGATCATCGAAATTCAATCGGAAAAGGGGACGTTTGCACTTTAACACAGTGCGGACGCCCTTAGCTGAAGATTTGTGTGTATGTATGTGGATAATTTTGTTGACACTAGTCAGACTATATACTTATAAGTTATACGTATGGCTGATTATATATAATAAGGCTTTGTTTAAATTGCTATGAATTTGAAATGACTAGAGCTCGTAACCCGAACCACCCTACTGCCTGCCCTCATTAAGACTCCAAAGTAACAATCTTTACACAACTTTTTGCAATTATGTGTGCTTATGTTGCCTATACAAGTTGTGCAGAGACAATTTACGACAACTAGATGAGTCTAAAATGTCAAATGCATAACTATTGACTCTGTTCTATAAATTCCCCGCTAACTCAGCAAAAGATGCCTCTAAATTTCTCATGACTCAATTGTCTATACTACAATAAGGCTTCGGTTGAATTGCTATGAATTTCAAATGGAGATAATCAACATTATTACTAACCGAGAATAGCTCAAATTTGTACTTGATAGTTCACATAAGGATTCTGATTCAAAGTTTTTGAGCTCTATCATGATGGATAAGAATAATTACTTAATCCAATTGAAACCCTTCACGTCAAGGATTGTAGTCACACAACAGTACCAATAAAATATACATCTCTTTTACTTCTAACTCATCCTCCACTCTACTTGCACAAGCCACCTATAACTGGACCTCTTCTTTTTCATCAAATTGGAACATCAATCGCTTAATTTGATATTCACGTCTCTCCAAACGGAGCATAAGTGACGTACTTGTCAACAAATAACTACATGTAGATCATCATAAGAGAAAAAGCAAAAAACCCGCATGTGGAGCATAAAATTTGACTGTCAGCTTAAGAACAATTACATGTTACCCCAAGAGGTCCTAAGGTCGACTCACGAAGCCAAACATTCTGAACTTGGGTCTACAAGAGACTTATCTGGTCATTAACTTAAGGGCCTCGGGATTAGTAGAGATGCACACAAGCAAGGGCGCTGCAGGATTTTAGGCCAGCGGTGACAAAAATGCATAACAAAATATTCTGTGTACAGAACACCATACACAATAAAGATATTTATTTTGGGTAAAACTTATCGGGAATAGTTTGTTATGTTTTGTTGAGCTATATGATCTGCTTACTTTCAAATTTTAGTAAATTTTTTCATTTAATCTAGTTGTTATCCACACAATATGCACGAAATATCAAATTATAGTATGTAAAAAAGTAGAAAATTGTTAGTGCATTTTTGGACCCCACAGGGTTCTCTTGAAACCTGTGAAAGCCAAAACAATTACAAACATACCTATAACTCTACAACGAGAGATTAAATGAGACATAAAAGAGGAAATAAGAATACAATACCTAAGTGAGGATTTCGAGAGGCCCTGTTTCTCCTGAAAGCTTAGACGACGACCATTAACAAAAACGAAGAATTGAGCTCAGAGAAAGAGCGCGAATTTCAAAGCGGAGAATAGGAAAACACGATTGCGATTGACTTCTTGAGATTCAGATTCGAATCAATGAACGGAGTCACCGCATGCATATAAAAACACGTATTATGTATTTGGATCCAGAGAAGCTTTCCGCCAACCGGAGAGAATCTATGATTCAATGGTGCGGCAACCCTAGAAAGAAGTCGACTTTCGGTTGATTTGTTCTTTTGTTTTGAGGAATCTATCTATATGGATTGCTGCATGTATTTGCAGAGAGAGAGAGAGAGAGAGAGAGAGAGAGGGGAAGGGAGGGAGGGAGGGAGAGGTAGTAAAGATATGCACGGGGGGTTTTTGTTCCGATTCGGTTTGTGTGTGTTGGAAAAATCATCCAGTGCTGTACTCTCACGTGGTGACTCGTACTAGTTTGTCTCGTTTTGGATCTCTAGACTCAAACTTTTCTTTCTGCACAAGGTTTCTAATAAAATTCTCTTCAATTATTATTTTCATTTTTCTATCTATCGCTCTCCACTCATTAACCCAAAAATCTTCTTCAAAATCCAAAATGAACACAGCTAAACAATATGCAACTGTATCAAAAAATATGTGTGTTATTTACAACACACATTGGAGTGATTAGTCAATGCCCTGGGGCACCATCGGCCACCACCACTACATGTGGTGTCTCAGGTCTATTTTTTACTACACAATGTAGTGGAGCTTAAGATCCGTACACTTTATCTTAAGCCCCACTACAATATGCGATGGAAAAAAAATCCGGAACATTGAACAATTTTTGTATACATAAGTTTAAGATCCAAGATTGGTTATATAAACCTCTTATTCTTGTATGGTTGTAAAAGGGCAAAAAGCACCATGTGAGTTCGAGTGGGTTCGAAGAGATTATTCGGTGCCGTGAGTGACCACTAAGTGATGCCGTAGGTCCTTTTTTCCATCAACATGAGGTACAACGTACACATTTTATCTTGAGCCCCGTACTGATAATATGTGGTGGGAAAATAGAGTTGCTGCTCCAGTAGCACCGAATAATTTTTCATGTAGTGGAGAGTTTCTTATTAGTAGTTTTTACCAATCATTGACTTTGAGGTAATTACTATGAGCTCCTTGGAATATGATTTTCAGTGCTTGTGAAAATAGAGGGTGTTTCTGGAATTACAATAGTACCAGTGTAGAAGTTGAAGCTACTCATTCAATTAATTATTGTTGGCTGTTAACAGCACATGGTGAATTAAAGGTGGATTAATTAAATTACTAGAAAACAATTGTAATGAATGTAGCCATGTCATGTCCAGGTCCACCCAATTAATAATACATTTCGTTTGATGATGAAGCAACAGTTAGGCAGGAATGTAAAAGTTTGGTGGGTCTTCTTATTATCTCTTACTCCTTCTCTCCCTTTTTAAAGTCCAGTATTTTATTTTGGATTATCCTTTAATAAGTATTCATTTTATAAAGTTAGTGGATAAAAGTTGATACATTTTTCATTTTGCCCTTAAAAGTAGATTCTATTTTAAAAAGTTAGTGAGTAAAAGTGTAATAATAATGTTTCTATAGAGGGTAAGTAGAGAACGTGGAGGTAAAGTTTATGTAAAAGATGTAATGATGATGTTTCTTAATAAGTTGGAATTACGAAACGAAACATTTAAAAAGGGACGGAATGAGTGTTAAAAAAGAGTTCAATTCCCTATAGAAGTCAGGGGAACTTAAATAGGGGTCATCTCTTACATAGATACTTATGTCTTAATCTTTAGGGGTTTGAAAACTTATGTTGTCATCTTGAAATTTAAATAATACCCATCTTACCTTTAATATTTGGTTTACCATGTTTTTTTTAAACAAATTTGAATGGATAATATCCTATAACTATCAGAAAAAATTGTTCTGTGGAGGTCCTGTTTTCATTAGAATTTGTTGTAGATAATTATTGGAGAATGATACTCCCACCGAAGGGAGTTCCACCGCGTCGCCCACCGCGCCGCCTCCGGGCCCACTCCGGTCACCAGACGTCCGATTCAAACCGTCCAAAAAAATTTTAAAAAAAAACCGAGTGGCCCAACGCGAGAATTAATGACATCCGACGTGTGTAAGTACTCGATCCAAACTTCCATTTTTAATGGCTCGGATCATTTGATTTTTTAAATTTCGGATCGAGCACTTACACACGTCGGATACCGTTAATTCCCGCGGAGGCCCACTCGATTTTTTTTTAAAAATTTTTGGACGGTTCGGATCGGACGTCTGGTGGCCGGAGTGGGCCCGGTGGCGGTGCGGTGCGGTGGGACTCCCTTCGGTGGGAGTATCATTCTCCATAATTATTATCCCCTTACACACGTTTATTTTGTTTGCACAGGTGTCCCACCACCCCATTTACTCTCCACTTTCCCATTCTCATCCTTCAAAACAGGGGAAAGTAGAAACTGAAAAAAACAAGAAAGGGTAAACGGAAAAAAGGACGGTAGGTCCGTTCGGCGGAGAAATTATTCGGTGCCCCAAAGGCAATGCCTGGTGTTGCCTCCCACCTGTTTTTTTTTTTTTTTATTTTATTTTATCCGTAGGTGCCTCTGCCTTAAATATCTACTGACACGCGTTTTCTTCTCTCCTGTCCCACTAGACACAACATTTTCTCTAAAATTAAGTGTTTCAAATTTCAATACGTTTGAATGGGTAAGAAGATTTTATTTTTTTATCATTTAATTCTAAAGGGTTATAATTAAATTTTGACTATAGGGCTCTCGTTGATTAACCCTAAGAAAGTCGTAGAATCAAATATCTCTTAGGACTAACCAACGAGAGCTCTAGAGTCAAAATTTAATTATGACCCTTTAAAATTAAATGATCAGATAAATAAAATTTTCTCACCCATTCAAACGGATTGAAATTTGAAGCACTTAATTTTTTAACCATATTTTTTAATATATAAACTGAAGGTTGAAAAATTAAGTATTCCAAATTTCAATCCGTTTGAATGGGTGAGAAAATTTTATTTATCTGATCATTTAATTCTAAAGGGTCATAATTAAATTTTGACTCTAGGGCTCTCGTTGGTTAGTCCTAAGAGATATTTGATTTTACGACTTTCATACGGTTAATCAGCGAGAGCCCTATAGTCAAAATTTAATTATGACCCTTTAGAATTAAATGATAAAAAAATAAAATCTTCTCACCCATTTAAACGTGTTGAAATTTGAAACACTTAATTTTAGAGAAAATGTTGTGTCTAGTGGGACAGGGGAGAAGAAAACGCGTGTCAGTAGATATTTAAGATGGAGGCACCTGCGGATAAAATAAAATAAAATAAAAACAGGTAAGAGGCAACACCTGGCATTGCCTTTGGGGCACCGAATAATTTCTCCGTTCGGCGAGCCCCGTTGGTCCACTTTCCCCATCCTTTCCTGTTCGAAACAAAAAAATAAAGAAGAAGGAAACCGAAACGCAAGCTCCGTTTCCGCTTGCAGTTCGTTTCGTGCCGAAAAAATCCAAAAGGAAACCACTGCTGACCTCCAAATCCAAGTGATCAGCTTCGACGGTAGCGGACAGCAAGCTGAGATGGTGGACAAGATTCACGAGGCGGCTGGTACTTGGGGTTTTTCTAGATCTAAACCATGTGTGTCGTACATTTTTTTCCCTCGATAAATGAGTGTCAAACGTTGAGTTGATAAACAGCTAAGTTTGACTCTCTACCTGTTCTTGTCCTCAATGGGTATTTCCAAATCTGAAATCATGTGGCAATTTGTCATGTTTTGCTTAAAAAATGTTTCAACTTATTTGGTGCACGTCCTCATGTTCACGTTGTTCATTTCACTCATCTTATGAATTCTTTGCATTTGTACCGTCGTGTTTGCAAATTTGGGATCCATTTTATCATTTTTTAACTTATTTGTCATGGTTGTAGATTTATATTGTGTATAATAATATTAGCTTCAATTTCATGGAAACTTTTAAAAAAATTCAAGATAAGTATTGTCGATTTGATTTTAATGCATGTATTGAGTAATTTTATGGCGAAATATGTCATGATAAAACATGGTGAATTTGCAAAAAAATTGTCATGAAATGATTGTCGTAGTTTGATTCTCAATTGTCATGATTTCGGTATGTTTGTTTGGATTTCATAACTTCATCATGATATCGGTTTACAATAGTTTTTTTTTTTAAACAGCGGAGAGGGAATGTTGGGTGGGATAGCATGGTGAGAATGTTGAAGAGTCCATTTGACTCTTTCAAAGGGAAACTTAAATAATTGATGATAATAAAAATAATATATATATATATATATATAATTTATATTAATATATAACTAGGGTTATAATGGGGCAATAAAGCATTTTGAGGATGGAAACATAAGTATTCAAAACCTCTAGGATGAACACTTAAATAAGTCCTCCAAATAAAATGCCTATTTAATTTCTTCAAAAAGTTAAGTGGGTCTCATCTTGCATATAAAAAATATAATATTTTGCTGCAATAATTTGTGCTTACAAATATACAGTAAATTTTTATTAGTATTTCCAATTTGTAAAGTCTAGTTTTAATAGTATATCCCCCTTTTTCCCTTTGCAATGGGCTTCACCATACGATTGGTGGATTTGGGGGCCCTTTAACAGTCCATTTTCAAGATCAGAATCGATGTTTAAAACTCAACAGCACACCAAAAATCATGCTATTTAGATACTAATGACTAGCTTATCAGAAACATATTTGTTTTTCAAAAAAAAAAAGGTTCAATGAACTTCAATCTAATGTGCCCATCTCATTTTCTACAAAAGACGGGTATTTCAATTAGGTATCGATTTATATTCAAACAACATGATTTTGGTGTGATCAATGTTATCGACGAGTTCTAAAGTTTATATAGTTCCAATCATAAAGACGGATCCGTTAGGAGCCCCAAAATGCACGTACTGTGTGGTGTGAAGCCATTCCATTTCTTGAAGGCTTTTCTCATTAGAGCATCTCCAACTCTAAGGGAGGTATCAAACCAAAATTGAAAAGCCGCGCAAGCAAAATGCACTCCAAGGGAAGTACTGACAAATTTGCTATACAACTTTGGTGTAACTCTCTCACTTATCAAGTGACTATTTAACTTGCCAATTGCTACATGTATCAACAAAGTTAATTATGATATAAAAATTTGATATCTCCCTTGAAGATGCTCTTAGAGAATTACTGATCATTGGAAGATAACAGCCGGTATTGGAAAGTGGAAACTTACTCTCATGCATATTAGCCTCAAGTAAGAAACATTGATCGTGTTATGATGCCATCGCCATTTGTGAGATAACAAGCCAGACCACAACTTCAAACCGCAACTGTACGACTGTGTCTAAAGCTGTTCGGTGCACATGTGAATTCTTGTGCATCAGACGAATTCGGACGCAATTGCGTTCAAAATTACTTTTAACAGTTGTGTTGGTTGCCTTGCATGAGCCGAATCTACTGCGTCTAGAAAAAAAATGGGAAAGACTACAATACACACCCCTTATTTGGGTGTGTATCATATGCACCCCCAAAAATGTTACGAATTGTAGAGAAAATATTACGAATCGTATTGTTAAAAAGTAACGAATCGTATAAAGGTTACGAGATACACCAAAATGTTATGAATCATAATTAAAATGTTATGAATTGTATTGCTGAAAGGTTATGAATTATAGAATAAAAGTTACGAAACACATTAAAATGTTATGAATGAACCATAAAATAGATGCATATGATATACCATTTTAAAAGGTGTGTATTGTAGACCCCTGATCAAGATAACCCAAAGTTTCAAAAAAACAATTGAGGGCAAGTTGATTAGCCGCATGTGGTCAAAAATTGTTGTCCGGAAAAGTACAAAGTCCAATGTGGGAGCAGTGTGAAGCACATGTGGCTGCTATTGTTATTAGTAGTAAAACAAAAGACACACGAAAGCGATCCATATCCATGAAACAGACATTCGAATCCATGGTGGGTCATTGGACCGTGACTACATCATTTTGATGAAGATTTCAGTACTGCCTTATAGTGACAATTATTGGGATGATTAATCAACAAGTTTTTTATAATCAACAAGTTTTGTTAGACTTTTTAAATAAACAAGCCTATGATGCACACTTGATTGATACTTTGACAACGATCCCTAGGAGTAGTCAAAAATGATTAGTCCGCCTGGGCTGTCAATATCTATACGTAGTTAACTTGTTAACACATTAATTCTTCTCTAATCCCCGACTGATATATACAATATTGTCAAGAAAAACAAAAGTTATATGTAACCAACGCAACCAAAAACCGCAACAAATGAAACAAAATACACCTGAAAATGGAACCATTTAAAAACTTGTAACACATGAATCGCAAATCCGATGAACTTCATCTCTTTTTGTCACACACTCATTTAGACCTACACTAAAAAGATACGTGACGTAAACCAACAAAATATAGGATATTCGTATAGCGCACGTCTGCTTTGTTCGGTTTGGTTTTGAGTGACTGAGCGAATTGCGGTATTCTAGATTTTTCCATTGAAAATGTAGTCATCAAAAGTCGCCCATCCCTCTGATCTAAATCGCCTAATGAGTTCTTTTGTAAGGATTACAGATTCTTTGATTCTCACCCTTCTTTCAAAAGGATTTAAGCGAACCCCAATGGTTGGCCAAGTGGTCTTACTTGGGAAGTACTTATGGGTTCGCTCTCTTATGGGATCTCAGGTTCCATTCTTCTTGCCAGCAACTTTTTGAGTATTAGTTGTGATGCACAGGTTTAAACTAAACTATTATGTATAATTCCTTCTTTGAATATCCACAATGGCATAATCAAAAATGAATAATTAAAAGTTGTCAAATCAGTTTTTGATTATCTATTTAAGAGATCGTTAAGGTTAGTAACGTAGAGGTCCACAATGACATAATAAAAAATGAATAGCCAAAACTTGCCACATCACTTTTTTAAATTACAAAAAACTAAAAATTGTGAACATAGAAAATAGTTGTTGTAAAAATAGTTTTGAAACTAATACGAACAATTTGTTAGAAATAAAAAATAATTTTTGAAAAAACAGTTTTGTGTAACTACAGTTTTTGAAAAAAATAGTTTTTATATAAGAAAGGGTTTTGAAAAAATAGTTTTTCAAAAAAAGAACAATTTTGTTTGTATAAAAATTCTTTTTGAAAAACAATTTTTGGGATTTTTTTTCTTTTTTTGAAAACATTGTTGGGGGAGAAGATTTTTGTGTAATAATGGGTGTATTTGATTGAAAATATGTGAGATTCACTAAATTTGGTTATTGACAAAAGATTATTAGTTTTGGTTATCCAAAATCCAAAATTTGATTATCTCTAAAGAGATTGATAAGTTTAATTATACTATAGTGAGCCATATTTTATACAAATATTATTAACTTTAAAAACTTATTACTTTTGATTATGCCATTATAGATAGCCTTAGTTTCTCCTTCTTTACTTCATTATGGGGTAATTATTATTTGGAGTGACCGCTCTACTAACATTTGAGATGTCCACCTCACCCTAACATGCCAAAAAAACTAGTATTAAAAAAATCGAAACTTGTTAAATGGTTACTAGAAGACTTATCTCTATGATCTATCTAACCTTAAAAAAAAAAAAAAAAATCAATCAAACACTGAAATGGCTAGGCGTGGGTTTCACCATCACAAAAGTAGAGAACCAGAGATTCTAACAGGGCCCCTTCCGTTCAAAAAAGAAAAACGGCCCCGTTCTCTTCTAATCGGGAACGATCATGCTTTACTGTGCAAGCATATGAAAAGACTACGGGTTGGATCGTAGGGATTATTAGTCTGAAGTGCGCACAAATTGACCCGACACACCCTGCATTACCCCAAAAAAAGAAAGACATAAGGTAATAGCAAACGATTATTTATCAACTTTTGAGAGAAGAAAAGAGAATGGGGCATCTTATGGTCCATTCAATGCTCTACAAGTTTTGAGTTCATTCGGCTGACTCTATTCCGCCTCCTAAAAAGATCTCTCATACCAAAATACGCAACAAAATTTTGAAATATTTGTACAAAACTTCTTACCCAAGCACACACATTGATCGTTTATATAGTTCTTAGATTTGATATCAGCACTATCTCAAGAGTACATCGAATTGCCCCAGCGGTACTATTCTCTGACAGGAAATTATATACCCATAAATATTTACACAAACACTTTACACATACTCACATTTATTTGCAGGTTTCACATACACCGAAAGTTGCATAACTGTGTAAGTGTTTGTAGTTGTAATGAATTGTTCTCCGCCATATCTCTGCAGTGACGTACAAATTCTGCCATGTCTTGGCAGCATGCGAAACCATATGCCCAAATAACCAGCAACCCATTTAATTAGTATTTTGTATTTTCTCTGTCTCATTCAATCTCTTTCGTTCGGTTCATCAATAGGTAGTCCGATACCTTAATTTAACGCAAAATAAGACTCAATCATGGTCTCAATTCACGGGACATCGTTAAGAGTTTGATAAAGTCATTTTTTACGGTTCATAAAAGAATCAACATCGGGCGGTCAGGTTTGTTCTTGTTCTTTGGCATTGGTTTGTTTTTCTGCTGTTGGTTTCAGGTTTTTGCTTAGGATGTCTGTCTTTTGGCGTTGTTGGCTTTTGTAGGTTTTAGGGTTTTTTTTTTTTTTTTGGTGCGGTTGGCTTTTTATCTTTCTTTGCTTTGGTTCTTGGATGACGTTTTGCCAGTGTACCTGAGATTTATTTTAATCTTTGTAATCTTCTTCAATGATTAATAAAATCTTTTTGCTTAAAAAAAAATATATCGGACGGTCAGAGTACCCATCAATTACTCTCAAAGACAAATATGATTCTTTCAGATTGACGAATGGTGCTACCCCTCAAAAGGGTAGTACTGTGATGCTCCACCGAGTGGGGCTCACTCCGGTCTCACTCTGATTGATTGAAAACGTCCACTACGTAAAGCTCATTGCGTAGAACAAATATGCAAAAAAATCAGAACACATATAACATGGAAATAATGGGTTCCAGTGGGTTTAATCTAGTGTTTCAGATCCATTCTTTTCAAAATTAAGGCGTTCCAATCAAACACTTCATGATATTCGATCGAACTATTTTTTGCATAGTTCTTTTCGATAAGCTCTACATAGTGAATGTTTTCAATCAATCAGAATGAGATCGGAGCAGACCCCACTCGGCTGGGCAGCACCATCCCTCTGTCCGATTCTTTCTAAGAAATCTTGATCCATGATCAACCTAACTTTTCAGGAGAATGTTAAACATGTCCAATTCTTTCTAAGAAACCTTGATCCATGATCAACCTAACTTTTTCAAGTGGATGTTAATAAACATTCGAGACCTATAAAATAAACAGTCTTGCTAATAGGTGCTCCTGGGTCAATCGTTTATTTTTTGATGTCATTATTGGTAGATGTTAAAATGAGTATTAAAAAATATATATAATTAAAGTATTTAAAGAACGAGGGCGGTTCCGGAGACACTTAAAAAAACTCTCCCAAGTTTCCGATCGAATTTTGATGATCCGAGCCGCTCAATGTAATCAGAACGTGATTTTAACGGTGCCCATGAGAAATTAGCAAAAAAAATGACCGGGAAAGGCTTCATCTGAACAGTTTTTTATTGAACGGTTCAAAAAAAACTGCTCAAATCAAGCCCTTCCCGGTTAGTTTTTTTGCTAGTTTCTCGCGGGCACCCTTAAAATCACGTTCTGAACATATTGAGTGGCTCGGATCATTAAAATTTGATCGGAAATTATGAGATTAAGATTTGGAGGGTTTTTTTAAGAGTTTCCGGAACCGCCCCGTTTAAAGAATCGTAATTATGCCCCAGGGCACCTTGAAACATTTGCCAAAAACAAAATATTCATCTATCACTCTCAAGACAAACATGATTCTTTTTGAGTAACTTGATTCATGATCAACCTAACATTTTGCAGGTGAATGTTAAACATATTGAGACCTATAAAATAAACGGCTCTCAGGGTTCAAATGAGCAATTTTCAGCGTTAGTATTCGAATTTAGCAGCCAACAACTTAGGTTCTTTCAAAAAAGGAGTCAAACAAAAAGCTTCACCCTATCCAACAAATAGCAATTACCAAAACAAAAAAAGCAACACCAGCAACCGGATTTGAACATTCCCAATATGATTTGACCAACATTGGTTATGGTTACAAAGTTAAAAATCAAATCCCAAGCGAACACTGCCTAACGCCAGCTTCTCTGATCGATCTGTGTCACCGCAATTACTTCTTTTTGTACTAATTAAAAACTGTTTAGAAACACGAACGCTATCCACATCAAATTATTTGGAGACACTTGCTGACATACCGAGATCACGTACATTATGCAGAGAATACTTGCGAAAATGATTATTTCCCATGACAAGAAAAGAAAATGACACAAAACATTGCTACATCCACTAAATCTTCTTTTCATCCGAAATCTTCTTTTCATTCGAGGAACCGAAGGAAAACAATATTTAGTGGGGGCAGCAAAAATAGGATAAGAATTGGACTGCCCTAATAATTATGTGGGAGAAAATAGAGTTGCTGCTCCAGTAGCATCGAATAATTAATTTTTCATGTAGTGGACGGTTTCTAGTACTAGTAGTTTTTAGTTTTTACCAATAATGACTTTGAGGTAATTACCATGAGCTCCTTGTAATGAGAAAATCTTGTTTCCAAAGGTGTTGTACAACACTCAATCGTGACCGTCCAAAAGTGTTTTGAACGGTCGAGATGTTAATGAAACTTTTCCGAGGAAGAGTTAAACTTCATTAAACTCCGGACCATCGAGAACACTTTTGGACGGATGTGATTGATTGGTACTGTAAACAGGCTGTTTACAGTACCTCTGTAAATAAGACAGTAATATGATTACAGTGCTTGTGAAAATAGGGGGGTGTTTCTGGAATTACAATATACTGCTACTGTAGAAGTTGAAGCTAATTCAATTAATGTTGGCTAGCTGTTAACAGCACATGGTGAATTAGAGATAACTACTAGAAAACAATTGGAATGAATGTAGCCGTGTCATTGTCCAGGTCGAGCCAACTACTACATTTTCGTTTGATGATGAAGCAACAATTAGGCATGGAAACTACAGGAATGTACCGTAAAAGTTTAGTGGGTCTTATTAAAAAAAAGAGAGTTCAATTTCCTGTAAAAGTTAAGTGGGTCTCATCTCACATATAAAACAGTAGGAAAAATTTCTTTTATATCCCTTCGACTATGACAAAAATTCATTTTGATCATTCACCTTTTAATTTCTGCATAAAAATACTTCGACTTTCTAATTTTTTTCAATGTCATCCTTTAGAAGGAATCCGTTTTCTTTGAGTCCTGCGTCGGGCCGTCTCTGGCCACCAGACGGCCGATCTAAGCTGTCCAAAAATTCTATAAAAAAAATTCGAGTGGGCCAACGCGGAAATCAACGGCATCCGATGTGTGTAGGGTGCTTGATCCAAACACTCTATTTTTCATGTATATATGTATATATCCCTAATGATGACATTGAAAAAAACTGAAAAGTCGAAGTATCTTTATGCCGAAATTGAAAGGTGAAAGACCAAAATAAATTTTTGGTCAAAGTCGAAGGGATATAAAAGAAATATTCTCACAGTAATAGTACTAATATTTTGCTACGATATATTGTGCTACAGTAATGGTACTAATATTTTGTTGCGATATTTTGTGCTAACAAATATGCATAAATAGTACAAACCAAAAGGTATGAATGACTATTAGAGTCGCATGAATAGACATGACTATCGGGATTAATCAAAGAAATCGATGCGATTTTTAGCTAACAGTCATAATTCGTGCCTATACAAGGGTAAGGGGTTCTACCAATTGATAGAGAGATAATCAGAACAAGTCTGATTGTTGTTTCTCTCTAGAATTATCTTTTACTCCCGCCATCCCAATTTGTTTGTCCAATATTGGGAATCCAACTTATTTATGAAGTATAATGATTACACCTAAAAGTAGTTTATTTTTTAATATTTACCCTTCATATTTTTTGAAAAGTTACTTTATTTCAAAAAAGTAAAAGTAAAAAGAAAAATTTATCCATTTAAAGGTCAAACGGTGACGGCGGATTTTTCAGACAGGACGGAAGTAAGATAAAAATGGATAATCGGGTAAAGCTCACCACCCAAGTTAAGGAACCAACGGGATAAGATATCACCACCACCCGAGGATTTAACTAGAGATACAGGGCTAGGGAACCGCTCACCACTCGAAGGAATCCACCTAAGAGATACAGAAACGGGGAAACTCGCCATCTATCGGAATCCACCAAAAGATAAGAGTTACAAGAAGAATTATCTTCTCACAAGCCAAAGGCTATTTTAATTCAAACAAACTCTCCCAAATGATTTCATTCATAGGAAAGGATATAAATAGGACTTGTTGGAACATCCCTCCAACATAGGAAAAATAAACTTAGATTTCCAATACAAAAATTAAAAAGACTTGACCATAAACTAATTGAAAGATGTGTTTGACTCTAGAAACTTAAAAATTAAAACACTTAGAAACTTTAAAAGACTCTTCGATCGACTCAATGACTTCTTGAATAATTTCAAGGACTTTGACCGGCATCATTCTCCCTTGGTTGAGAAAACTCATCCTCGAGTTTCCAAGGCCTGAAACAGTTTAGAACGCCGAATCTTGTCTGCATCAACCTTGTACTTGAAATTAATTTTTCCATTTACGAACTTTAAAATATTGCCAAAAACGAAATGAACTATCTCCTGCAAATTGTGCTCTAGGTACGTAACCCATGGATTCTTGCTTGCAAAGCTTTCAATAGAATTCCAAAATGGATCCAGTACATGTAGTTGATCAAAAAACCTACCATGCATTTGGAACTCGTCATTTGCTTTAAAAACTTCTTCAACAATTATAGTTGTTTTTTCGTCAAAAATTGGTTGTTCAATCCAATCCAAATGCCTTTTCACTTCAACTTCCAGTTTGCTCTCTTCAATATGATTGATGTGAATAGCACTCACCATGGCACTAGATAATTGCAAAATTTGCTTTTGCCTATTACCATCTTGAAGATCATCGTTGACCAAGAATAAATTATCAATTTCGCCATCAACGAGACCAACAACTTCATTAGCCACATAAACAATATTCTTGACGTGCACATCATGCAAAATCAAGAACCCATCTTCAGTGTATTCATCATAGATTGGCGGCTTACTCCAATCCACAATTGGATCTGGAATAATTTTTGTTGTAAAGGGCCATTCAAGAGTAGCATTGTCCACTTTGAAACTATCCTTGTCCTTCCCACGATGTGGATTCTGAAATGATTGTTGTTGTTCTTGTTGCTGATGTTGAAACACTCCAGCCATGGCAACCCAAGAGCTCTGATACCAAACTGACGGCAGATTTTTCAGACAGGACGGAAGTAAGATAAAAATGGATAATCGGGTAACGCTCACCACCCAAGTTAAGGAACCAACGGGATAAGATATCACCACCCGAGGATTTAACGAGGGATACAGGGCTAGGGAACCGCTCACCACTCGAAGGAATCCACCTAAGAGATACAGAAACGGAGAAACTCACCACCTATCGGAATCCACCGAAAGATAAGAGTTACAAGAAGAATTATCTTCTCACAAGCCAAAGGCTATTTTAATTCAAACACACTCTCCCTAATGATTTCATTCATAGGAAAGGATATAAATAGGACTTGTTAGAACATCCCTCCAACATAGGAAAAATAAACTTAGATTTCCAATACAAAAATTAAAAAGACTTGACCATAGACTAATTGAACGATGTGTTTGACTCTAGAAACTTAAAAATTAAAACGCTTGGAAACTTTAAAAGACTCTTCGATCGACTCAATGACTTCTTGAATAATTTCAAGGACTTTGACCGGCATCAAACGGACAAACAAATTGAGACAAAGCAAAGTCAAAAAGTGGACAAACAAATCGGGATGGAGGGAGTATATTTTTTCTTGGCGGGCTCGCAAAATCCGAAGGCATTCGGGTCTTTCTTTGTTAGTGCATAACGCAATTAGACAACGGTTTAAGACTGAACTTTATTTATCTTGGAGACGGCTTCGCTGTAACCCAGTGCGCACCAGATTTGCTCGAATTGATGGGGGCGAATATCGTCTCAAGGACATCGACAATGTAATGCGATTTGAAGCATCTCTTCACTCCACTTCGTGTTTATCCTCTTTCATCAGCAACTGACGAATTTACACCAACAGATACAAACCATTCAAGATAACCCAAAGTTTCAAAAAAACCAATTCAGGGCAAGTTAATTAATCGTGTCGCATGTGGTCAACAATTCTGGAGAGGTATCTGGACAAATCTATGTCCAGGTTGATTTGAATCCAAGAAGGGACGAAGCAATATTTAGCTTGTGAATAGGACATCGCCTCTTGTAACAAGGAATTGTAACAAAATTTGCAAAGTAGTGTGGAAGGCACGAGACTAGTGCAACTCACTTTCTAGTATTTTGCTCACTACTCCACCAAGAAGAATAGAGAGGGAGATGAGGATGCTCTCAGTAGTCCTGCATCATATGGTTGGTGGATGTTGGGCCCGGAGTGCCCTCGTAGATTTGGTTACACAATGTCACTCCCTGCGACCGCTCTAAAAATAGACTTGCGGGTGCGATGTCGAATGTCATAAAAAAACTTAATTGAAACTCTTCCTACCACCAATTGGTTTTAGGAGAGATGGTGGATAAACGGTCCGACAAGTGGCATCAAAGCCAGGAAGTCATGGGTTTGAGTCGCGGGAGCGTCATCGTGAGGGAGGGATTGTTAGGCCCGGAGTGCTCCCATGGATTTGGTTACACAATGTCACTCCCTGCGACCGCTCTAAAAACAGATTTGCGGGTGCGATGTCGAATGTCATAAAAAACTTAATTGAAACTCTTCCTACCACCAATTGGTTTTAGGAGAGATGGTGGATAAACGGTCCGACAAGTGGTGTCAAAGCTAGGAAGTTATGGGTTCGAGTCGTGAGAGCGTCATCGTGAGGGAGGGATTGTTGGGCCCGGAGTGCCCCCATGGATTTGGTTACACAATGCCACTCTCTGCGACCGCTCCAAAAACAGACTTGCGGGTGCGATGTCGAATGTCATAAAAGACTTAATTGAAACCCTTCCTACCACCAATTGGTTTTAGGAGAGATGGTGGATAAACGGTCCGACAATGGATTTAGAGGGCCCTTAACATCCCATTTTAAAGATCAGAATCGATCATATTTTAAAACTCGTCGACAATATTCATCATGCCAAAGATCATGTTATCTGGATACCAATAACTACCTGATTGGAACATATTTGTTTTTCGAAAAAATAGGTTCAATGAACTTCAACCTAGTGTGCCCAGCTCATTTTCTACAAAATAAAAAGAAAAAAAGAAGACATGTATTTCGATGAGGTGTCGATTTGTATTCAAACAACATGATTTCTGGTGTGATCAATGGTTTTTTTGATAGGCTGGTGTGATCAACGTTATTGACAAGTTTTAAAATATATATGTTTTTAATCATCAAAACGAATCCTAATCATTGGAAGATAACGACCGGTAGCCGAAAGTGGAAACTTTAAACTCTCATGCATGTTAGGCTTAAATAAGAAATATTGGTGTGCCATCGCCATTCATGAGATAAAAAATCAAAATACAACTTCAAACAACAACTGTGTAACTGTGTCTGAAGCCATTCAATGCATGTGGATTCATATGCATCAAACGACTTAAGATGCAATTGTGTTTGAAATTGCTTATAACGTTGTGATGGTAGCATTGCATGAGCGGAAGCTACTGCGTTAAGAAAATATATTTATGGCCATAATATGGTCTCGGAGTGATGATATTGTTGGAACATTTCTAAAATATTTAATGGATATTAAATATAATTATGTGTGAACGATTTTTATCTAAAAGGCGTATTTATTCTGGTTAAATGGATAGATGTGAACATTGGATTTAAGCAAAAAATTAAGGTGTGTCTATTTAGACTAAATGAATAGGCATGATCAAACCAAAAATGTACGACTATTAGGGTCACATGCATGAATAAACATAACTATTATAAATAGACATGCCTATTGGGTTTAATCAAAGAGATGTGATCTTTAACTAACAGATCCGTGCCTATATAAGGGCAAGGGGTTCTACCAATTGGTAGAGAGATAATCAGAACAAGTCTGATTGTTGTTTCTCTCTAGAATTATCACTCATATTTATTTTTGGCGGACTATCAAAATCCGAAAGTATTCGGGTCTTTCTTTGTTAGTGCATAACGTAATTAGACAACGGTTTAAAACTGAACTTCATTTTATCTTGGAGACGGCTTCACCGTAACCTGACGCACACCAAATTTGCTCAAATTGATGGGGGCGAATATCGTCTTAAGGACAACGACAGTGTAATGCGACTTGAAGCATCTCTTCACTCCACTCCACTCCACTCCACTCTGTATTTATCATCTCTCAAAGGCTAGGACGAATTTGCACCAACAGATACAGACCACTCAAGATAACCCTTAGAGAACTTCCATACCCATGAAACAGACATTTGAATCAATGCATCAATACCACACCAAATCTGGTGGGTCATTGGACAGTGACCACGCCATTAATTTTTGATCATGATCGATTCGCTCTTCAGTACGTACTGCCGTAGTGACAAGTATTGGGATGATTAATCAACAAGTTAATTTGTGTTTCTTTAAAAGAAGCCTCTCATGCATATATGCACACTTGATTAATATATACTTTGACAAATCACTAAAAGTAAATTGCGTAGCTAATTTGTTATTAACCCACTAATTCATTCCCTGCTAACTCCCCACCACTGATGTCTAGCCAAAAAATCAAGGAAGTTTGTTGAGTGGGCTAATCTGTCCACGGCTGCTTTTATGGAAACAATAACAGAATCCTGCAGATGAAAGCCAGTAGTAAGAAATCTTCAAATACTGATCAGGTGATGGATCGAACTCGGTATAATTTGCATGTTACACTAGCTACTTGACGAATATAATGATAATGAAAACAACGACTAAATCGAAGTGGCTAGATTTAAGGGAACACCTGCAGAGGTAGAGTCGGCTCGTCGTAAATGGATAAGTTGCTCCCTCGACGGTCCTGAAGATCTGCAAGATTGCGAGATATCGCCCCCACAACAGCCCCTAACCCCTGTAAAAAAGACCTCAATGTGATATTGTGAGATCACAGTGTCATACTGTAGTAAACTACTTGCTGAGACAAACCAATATTAGAGACCAGTTCCGTCTTGTGTTTTGCCAAAGATACAACGTCAACAACACGACGCTTCCTACGCAAATCTATTTTCAAACTATGCTCTATTAAGGGCTAAAGCATATATCAATCCAACCCCAAGAGACCATGTAGCTAGTGTTATTATATCTGAATGCTTTTGAGAGAATCTTCCTTTCAAATAACATTACCTACAATGTGAACAAGTTTCTGTTTGAAAATTGGTGCATAAGTTCGGTAATGTTATCTATTTAACACCTATATAAAAAAAAAAAGACCATTATATTACTACTTTTCACCATTATATACTCTTTCAAAAAAATGAAACGTGGACAAGGCGAATTTTTTTTTTTTTTTTTTTTTTGGTATGATATTTTAGTTATGCATACCAACTTCAGGCTCCTATCGAATGAGTTTATGACCGTTGGTGTATCATTTTATTACCGTAGTGACCAAGCCATGTCCTTATGTGTGTCCCCAGCATATCCCCCATTTCTCAGACGTGTTCTGACTCCTGACGAGTCCCACAATCCAAATTTTAGAATGTATTTGAACCGATCACACAACTAGCATCCCCTGAGTCGTAAGGTCTGAGCACGATTCAAAATATTCAGCAATGTATTTGAACTGATATTGATCGAGGTCAAACTGTAGCTAATTGAAAGAGTATATAATGGTGAAAAGTAGTAATATTCTAGCTAGCACCTATCAAAATAAACAAGAAGAAATGGGCAAATAGAGAGTGAACGATCGATCGAGGATTATTACCACATGCTTGAAAACTTGTTGCAGCTGGGAATAAGGATGATTAGCACGAGTTCTGACATAGTAATCAGTGAATCTATAGCCAAATCGTTTGTCAAACTTCTTGAGTATCTTACGGATACCAATTGCATTCATCTCAACAAAAAACAGAAGCTTTAAAACATCTCGCCCCACTTCTCTATAAGCTTCCCCTGGATCATCAGATACTATTTCGGATATATCTGGTTGCTCTCGAAGAGAATCCTGTTGTTCGCCTAGCTTCATTATCCTGCTTGCGAGCAAACCTTGTTGTTCCAAGAGAAAAAGGACCATCGTTTCAATCTGCAATTATATATGACAAGATCAAGACCCATTTACTGAATACTCAACAGATACCTTTATCTGCGATACGGGACGAGATCCTCAATCATACGTAATCTAAGCAACATAGAGGTTATATTAATGCAGGAATTAACCTATTGGAACTCAGCAGTATATATCCATCAATACTCAGGAACAATTGCATGAAGATCGATTTAGTACTTGGATTAAATACAAGTACATTTAAAAAAAAAAAAAAAAACCAATTAGCCAACATAAGGATACACAAGAGCACACCTGAATATCCAGCATTCTTGAAAAATCCTTGACAACACGCCGGCGATCTAACGATCCGATTTCAATTTCATGAGCATATTGTTTTACTTTCTTCTTCAATAGTTTGTAGTTGATGTAATATCTGAAGAGTAACAAATTAACTAAGACCACATCAAAAGTGTTTATGCGGAACATGGAAAACTCTACAATTAACTACCCTCAATGCACACTGCTCAAAAATCAAAATAAGCGAATAGAGACGTATGGTAGCCAATCAAAGAATAAATCATAGATAGGTTAGTTATAGCTTGATAGCTAGTGTACACGAAGTGTAACATCCCTAGCCTGTGCATCAACTTCCATGATAAAATAATTTGTCCGTAACAAATGGCTCGATACTTGAGCCTTTTCTTTCTTATTTTTCAAAAAATAAACCTATCGGGACACCCAACAACATGAATCTACGTACATATTGACCATGCGAAAGATAAGAATTACGATGACACAAAACGAAATATCAGTAGTACTAGTCAGCGATGGAAAATAACTCAAATTACCAGTACATATAAAAACATACCCTCCCCATTCTTGAATTTGTCTTTCCTTCAACTTTTTCCCAAAGGCAACCATATCTCTCTCTGCCTAAGTGGTCTGAGAAAAATACAATGAGAGAGCACTAACATTAATTAGCAGCGAGAAGCTCGTCATGCCAAATTCTAGTTACAGCCAATCTTGCGATGCTTTCAGCAAACAATATAACAGTGAAATTTGCTCCTTTAGGTTGCTAAATAAGTGTCTAGACAAGTCTAAAATGTCAAATGCATAACTGGTTACAAGTCTAAATTTCTCTTGATACAATTGTCTATGTACTACACACTTAGGCCATCCACAATGGTATAATCAAAAATGGATAACCTAAAGTTGACACATCAGCTTTTGATTATTTATTTAAGAGGTTGTTAAGCTTACCAATGTTGAGATTTACAATGGTCGCTTCTAGTCCATAACCAAAATAAGGGGTCCACAGCCTAAAATTGGTTATCCAAAGCTTAAAAATGCTTTTGATTATTGAAAAATATTGCTAGTTTTGGTTATCCAAAACCTAAAATTTGATTGTTTTTAAGGATGTTGCTAAGTTTGATTATACCATTGTGAGCCATCTTTTGCACAAACATTATTAACTTTAAAAATAATTAACATTTGATTATACCACTGTGGATGGCCTTATATAGTTATATGTTGGTGATTATATACAATAAGGCTTCGGTTGAATTGCTATGAATTTCAAATGGAGAGAATCAACATTATTACTTACCAAGAATAGCTCAAATTTGTATGATAGCTCACGTAAGGATTCCGTTTCGAAGTTTTTTTAGCTCTATCATGCGAAGTTTTTTTAGCTCTATCATGATGGATGTGAATAACTACTTAATATAATGGGAAAAAAATACAATTTTTTTGTTAAATTTTTTTTTATTAAACTATTTTTTTTTAAACATTGTTGTGAGGGGGAAAGAGAGAACATTTTTATGTAATGATGAGTATATTTGATTGAGAATATGAGGGATTTACTAAATTTGATTATTGACAAAAAGGTTGCTAGTTATGGTTATATATACAAAGCCCGGAATTTGATTATTTCTAAGGAGATTGTTAAATTCAATTATAGCATCATAATCCATATTTTGCACCAACATTCAACTTCAGAAACATATTACTTTTGATTATGCCATTCTGGATACTCTTATTAGGCATGTAAACTATTGGAATGTAAAACTATAAAAAGGGTTCAATATCCTGTAAAAGTTGAGTGGGTCTCATCTCTCACATAAAATAATACTCTCTTCGTCCCAAATTAAGTGTTTTTTCACTATTTGGGAGGTCTCAAAATATTGTCTATATCTTTTTATCTATTATGTTTTTTTACATTAAATATGAATTTTGTTTGATAGATCTGAATTAGTTTTTGCTTCACCACAACCTAACCATTGAAATAGGTTGATTTACCCCGAACATAAGGCTAGGTCATTGTCACCATAAATACCGGAAAGTCCGGGATCGTACCCACAGAGATTATCTTTATAGCTAATTCGGATTGTAGATATAAGGGTTTGTGGCGTTTAGGCGGTCAACTTTTAGTTTTCTTTTGAAATGTGAGAAATATTCCTCTGAAAAAGACTAGAAAATGAGTTTGGACTAAGAATTAAAGGCGGCAAGGCATAAAAGTTCATAACACTCGTAACTTAAGTTATCTAACCATTCTCAACGAAAACTCGGTTGAATCGCACAGCATAGGCTATCAACCGGAAGATTTAGCTATGAAATCAATAAAAGACTAGAAGTGTAGTTTGGAAAACAAGTAAGCTCTTTAGTTCTTTTGGCAAACATGAACCAAGATATCGCTTCGAAACCATGTGAGCAAGCACATGATCACCGGAGATTAACATCGGCAAATTTTGTTACATAAAAAGCAAACTCTTCTCATTTTACAAGCCAAACTTCAAGCCATGAGTTGAGAAAGACAAGATAAACATAAGTCATGAGGTGTTATTCACCCCGATGCCTAGTCTAATCGACTACTTACACATAATGAAAAGACTAGAAAGCATGCTAGAAAAAAGAGACATAAGATTTAACCGTAGAAAACGAAAATAAACTTGATATTAGAAAAGATCTAGTCCGTACAAGCAACTTTAATAAATGGAAAATTAACAAACAACAATTACCTTAAAGTGTTCTTGAAGGAAATGACTTGAAAAGCTTAATAACATTAATGGAGTTCTTAAAAAGCAAAAAGAAAGACTTGGGCCTAAAAAAGACTAGAAATGGCCATGATTTCTATAAAAGGTATACAAGCCTATTTATAGGAATCTAAAGTTAAGTAACAAAGGACCAAAAAGTCCCTCAAAATATCCCAAAAACATTCTTTAAGTGAAAACCTTCCATAAATGAAAAGTTGAAAAAGTTACAAAAATCTGCAGGTTTTTCTAGGCAATACTGGTACTGGGCAACTTCCAGTATCGATACCAGGCTTCAACGGGCTGAAAAAATAATCTCTGGACACCCAGTACCGGTATTGGGAGTTGCCCAGTACCGGTACCCGCTTGATAGATTTTTGGGCAAATTTCGCAGGCTCGCTCCGGACACTCCCGAATTCGGATTTAGGTGTTCTTTGGACCGTTGGAAAGCTTGTCGAGTCTACTTTCTAACCCAAGTGGTTTGGATCAAAAGTAGTTTGTACATCAAAAGTTATGATAATTCTACCCTCAACTGGTCTGAAGGTGAATTGTTTTGGTAAAATCCTCACTTCTCCTTCAATTTTCTTGACCTTTGGGCGACCCGAACAACCTCCAAACCATCTTTCCATGCACCACAACGGGGTGGCACGTGGCCTTGAGTACTTAGTTGCACCCAGAGCATTCATTGGTTCAAACACACCTTATTTATACGAATTATCTGAAAATACTAAAACACATTTTACGTGCAATACCGCATAAAAACGACAACATATATGTACAAACTTAATATACTAAAGGACTTAATCACCAAAAATATGCATTATTGGGTGCTTATCAATTCTATAATACAAAATCTTAAAAAAACATTATAAGTTGAAAAATATAAGAGATTTTGTAAATAACACGACTGCTGAAGAATGACACTTATTTTGGGACGGAGGAAGTAATATTTTGCTGCGATATTTTGTGCTAACAAATATACGTAATAGTATTTCCTCATTTTTCTTTAGCAATGGGCTTCTTAGAGTATCCGTATCAGCCTCTTTTATATTTTGGACCAATTTACACCTTAAAAAGTCATTTTATTATTTTAGCTACCTATTCTCAAAATATCTACTGCATCAGACTCTCTATATTATAATTATCCCATTAACAATATCATTTCTTTATTTTAAAAAAAAAAAACCCCAAATTAAACCCCTCTCTCAGACTTTACTCTCTGGCAAGGTACCTGGACAAATACATGTCCAGGTTCCTTTGAATCCAGGAAGGATCTGGACAAAAGTTCATTTGAATCCAAGAAGAGATGAAACAATAAAATATGAACGAGCTTGTGAATG
This sequence comes from Rhododendron ovatum, assembly GCA_019656835.1. NCBI lineage: Eukaryota > Viridiplantae > Streptophyta > Magnoliopsida > Ericales > Ericaceae > Rhododendron > Rhododendron ovatum. The sequence goes on along the minus strand of CM033794.1, from coordinate 13,645,812 downwards.
ACTCCTCGCCTCTTGTAAAAAGGAACTGTAGCAAAACTACAAAATTTGCAAGTAGCGGGGAAGGCACCAGACTTATGCAACTCACTTTCTAGCTAGTAGAGAACTTCCATACCCATGAAACAGACATTCGAATCAATGCACCAATACCACACCAAATCTGGTGGGTCATTGGACAGTGATTACACCATTTTTTATCAAGAGAAAAGATATGTGACATAAACCAACAAAATACTTACGGTATAAAACTTGTTCTCTGTAATACATGAATCGTAAATCTCTAGTAACTGATTATGAATATGATTATTATTATTTTTTTGGTAGAAAAAATATGATTAACTTCATCTGTTCATGTCACACACTCATTCAAATTCACACTAAAAAGATATGTGACATAAATCAACAAAATATAGAATATTCATATTAGCGCACGCTGGCTTTGTTCGGTTTGGTTTTGAGTTAGGGTTTTTTGAAGTAATGGGTGGAGAGAGAGAGAGAGAGAGAGAGAGAGAGAGAAGTAATAATTGGAAAGAAAACTTATTGGAAACTACCGTGAGCAGAGAGAAATGATGGGTCTCTAGAACATAGTCGTCATGTTTACATAGCTTTGTACTACTTTTTAAAAATATCCAAGAAAGATGAGAGTTTATATCATCCAATCTACTCTAATTGGTAATAGGTGAAATAACCTCTAAAATATATTGACGATGGCTTAGATAAGTGGTGTGGAATAAAGTCTAAGAGTATCCGCATCAGTCTCACTAAATTTAAGTCAAATTATTGCTAAAATAATCATTTTTTTTACTTTAACTAGTCACATTTTTCATGTCTATTTTATCAGGCTCTCTATTGTAATTCTATTTTACTCCATCAAAAAATGGTGGGTCATTTGGAAGGTTTCTCAATGGAAAAAGCACCAGCCCAATAAATGCACTTCATACTTATGGGACCAAACACAGTGAAAAGGAACGAAGCCCAAGCTTACCTGGAAGAAGAAAGAATAAAATAATCTATAGTTGAGGTACAGTGACTCTTTATTGATGAAGAGGAACTGTAGCAAATTCAAAAATTAAAGTAGTTAGAGCGAGACTGGTGTTTGCACGTTTTCATGGTTTTTCTCGCCACTCTAGCAAAAAAGGTAATATAAAGACATTGGTGCATATGCTCTAAGTGGTTGTTTGATAATCCAAATTCATGCTCTAATAAGTGGTTGTTTGATAATCCAAATATAGCGGTTTCGAAATTACTCATAAAGTTGTGTTGGTAACATTACATGAGCGGAAGTTACTGCGTTTAGAAAATATATTTATGGCCATAATATGGTATCGGAGTGATGATACTGACATTCGAATCAATGCATGTGGCTGCTATGGAGTAGTAAAAGATCACACAAACCTTAGAGAACTTCCATACCCATGAAACAGACATTCGAATCAATGCATCAATACCACACCAAATCTGGTGGGTCATTGGACGGTGACCACACCATTTTTTATCAAGAAAGATATGTGACATAAATCAACAAAATATAAAACTTGTACTCCGTAATACATGAATCGTAAATCTCTAGTAACTGATTATGAATATGATTATTATTATTTTTTTGGTAGAAAAAATATGATTAACTTCATCTATTCTTGTCACACACTCATTCAGATCGACCTACACTAAAAAGATATGTGACATAAACCAACAAAATATAGAATATTCATATTAGCGCACGCTAGCTTTGTTCGGTTTGGTTTTGAGCGAGGTTTTTTTTGAAGTAATGAGTAGAGAGAAAGAGATAAAAAAAATAAGAATAATAATTGGAAAGAAAACTTATTGGGAACCACCGTGAGCAGAGAGAAATGATTGGGTCTCTAGACCAAAGCGAACATAGTCGTCATGTTTACTATAGCTTTGTACTACTTTTTGAAAATATCCGAGAAAGAGGTTCCAATCTACTCCAATTGGTAATAGGTAAAATTACCTCTAGAATATATTGACGGTGGCTTAGATAAGTGGTATGGAATAAAGTCTAAGTAGTTGTTTGATAATCCAAATTCAGTACTTAATAGTGAATCAATTAGGTAATAAATGATTAACTATGTTTGATAATCACATTCTACACCATCGGCCCCTACCACCACCACTCCTCCACCACCACCACCACTCCACCACCACCACTCCACTACCACACACCACCACCACCACCACCTCCACCACCACTACCACCCCACCACTCCACTACCACACACCACCAACACCGATCCACCAATAAGTATTTATTTGAAAATAAGTACTTATTTTGAGAAAGTAGAATGGACCCCAGCTAATTATTATTATGAGTGACAGCTCTACTTACATTTGAGATAACTCCCTTACCCTAACATGCCAAAAAACTAGTATTCAAAAAAATCGGAACTTGTTATCTCTATGATCTAACCTAAAAAAAAATCAATCAAACACTCAAATTGCTAGGCGTGGGTTTCAAACATCACAAAAAGTAACCAGAGATTCTAACCGGGCCCCAACACAAATGTGTAAAATTAAAAGACTGTGAGAGAGACTATAAAGATTAGTCCAAAATGTACGTAAATTGACCAGATACACTCTGTATTACCAAAAAAAGACATAAGGTAATAGCAACGAATTAATATTTATCAACTTCCGAGAGAAGATAGAAGAATGGGGCATCTTTTGGTCCATACAATGCTCTACAAGTTTTGAGTTCAATGATCCATCGGGTGACTCTATTCCGCCTCTTACAAATCTCTCATAGCAAATTACATAACAAAACGGTGAAATATTTGTACAAAACTTCTTACCCAAGCACACACAAGAATCGTTTAAATATATATATTCTTTGATATCAGCAGTGTCTCAAGAGTACTACATCTAACTGCCCCAGCAGCGGTACTATTCTCCGAACTGGAAAATTATATACCCGTAAACATTCACACAAACACTTTACACATACACTCATATTTATTTGTAGGTTTCACACGTGTCAAAGGTTGCGTAACTGTGTAAGTATTTGTAATTGTAATGAATTGTTCTCCGCTGTATGTCTGTAGTGACTTGCATATTCTGCCATGTCTTGGAGCATGCCAAACCATATGCCCAAACAACCAGCAACCCATTTTTATTTTATTTTGTATTTTCTCTGTCCCATTATTATGATTCTCGGCAGCCGGTATCGATTGATAACCTTCGGTACATCAATAGGTAGGTCCGATACCCCCATTTAACACAAAATAAGACTCAATCATGGCCTCAATTCACCGGACATCGTTAAAAATTTGATAAAGTCATTTTTTACTGTTCATAAAGAATCGATATCGGACTGTCAGGTTTGTTCTTGTTCTTTGGCATTGGTTTCAGGTTTTTGCTTAGGGTGTTGTTGGCTTTTGGTCGTAGGTTTTTTGGTGCAGTTGACCTCTTGCCTTCCTTTGGCTTTGGTTATTGAATGGCATTTTGCCAGTGTGTCCAAAATCCGTTTAATCTTTGTGATCTTTGTAATCTTCTTCAAAGATCAATAAAATCTTTTTGCTTAAAAAAACATATATCTGACGATTAGAGTACCCATCTATTACTCTAAAAGACAAACTCGATTCTTTCAGACTGACGCGAATGGTGCTGCTCCCTCAAAAGGGCAGTACCATGATGCCCAGCCGAGTGAGGCCCTCTCCGGTCTCATTATGATTGATTGAAAACGTCCACTTCGTAAAGCACGTTGTATAGAACAAATATGCAAAAAAATTAGTTCAATCAATACGTATAAATTAGAAATAATGGGTTTCAATGCGTTTGATTTAGTGTTTCAGATCCATTCTTTTCAAAATAAAGGTGTTCCGATCAAGCATTTTATGATATCCGATTGAACTAATTTTTGCATATTTGTTTTACGCAACGAGCTCTACGAAGTTGACATTTTCAATCAATCGGAGTAAGAACGGAGAGGGCCCCACTTGGCAAGGCATCACGGTACTGCCCTTTTGAGCAGCACCATCCCTCTGTCCGATTCTTTCCAAGAAATCTTGATCCACGATCAACCTAACTTTTTCAGGTGAATAACACGTCCGATTCTTTTCGAGCTAAAGAAATCTTGATCCATGGTCAACTTTACTTTTTCAGGTGGATGTTAAACATATCAAAACCTATAAAATAAACAGTCCTGCTAGTAGGTGCCTCTGGGACAATAATTTATATTTTCAATGCCATTATTGGTAGATGTAAAATGAGTATAAAAAAATTTAATTAAAGTATTTAAAAAACCGTAAACTTGTGCCCCAGGGACACCTCGAAACATTTGCCAAAAACAAAATACTCATCTATACTCATCTAGTATTACCCTCAAGACAAACATAATTCTTTTTGAGTAACTTATCAATGATCAACCTAGCTTTTTCTGGTGAATGTTAAACTTATTGAGACCTATAAAATAAAAGGCTCAAATGAGCAATTATCAGCGCCAGTATCCGAATTTAGGAGCCAACTTAGGAGGATGTTTCCAAAAAAGGAGTCCAACAAAAAGATTCACCCTATCCAACAAATACCGATTACCGAAACAAAAAAAAAAAAAAGGCAACACCAGCAGCGGGATTTGAACATTCCCAACATGATTTGTTATGGTTACCAAGTTAAAAAAATCAAATCCCAAGCGAACACAGCCCAACGCCAGCTTCTCAGATCGGTCTGTGTCACCACAAAGTCTTTTTGTATTAAAAAACTGCTTAGAAACACGAACGCTATCCACATCAAATTATTTGGAGATACTTGCTGACATACCGAGGTCGCATTATTTAGAGAATACTTGCCAAAATGAGTATTTCCCATGACAAGAAAAGAAAATGACACAAAACATTGCCAGAAAGACAAAGCGTTACAACATGAAAAGGGCATTACCCTTTCCAAAAGCTTCTCGTTGCTACATCCACTAAATCTTCTTTTCATCCGAAATCTTCTTTTCATTCGAGAAACCGAAGGAAAACAATATTTAGTGGAGGCAGCAAAAAGAAGCATAAGAATTGGACTACCCTAATTACCGCCAGAAGGACTACAAAATTTATTAGATGAAATTAAAGAAAAGACCTTATTGTCTTGATTGACCCTCTCTGTACAAAACCCAGTCTTGGTAGAGAACCTACGGATTTTGCAAGGTCCGATAGCCCCAGGAACTAATCAACCGCCTTAGGAATGCGCTCTGCAACCCAAAGCAGAAAACCCAAACTTAACAAGTCAGATAACTTAAGTAACAAAAATCCAAATGCAAGATGTTGATTACTAATTTCCCAAATTCATTTGGCTACTTTCCTCTAATTCGAAGAAAGAGATTTCACGAGCACCAAAAAAAAAAAAAAAAATCGCTCATCAACAAGGGTCAGAAGGGGTACATTAGGTACAGACCTAACCTTCAGTATCAAATGCAAAAAGTGGATTCCCTCAGGCCTCAACGTTGAACCCATAACATTAAGGTACTAAGGCCAGGTCATGACTTCCTTCTAACTTCAATGTAAGTAACAATAATGCATCCCCCTAAACCTTTTCACAATCAATCTATATAATAATGTACATGCACAAATCCCAGATGGCCAAATAACCATTCTTAAGTCATTTTTCTCTTCTAACTATTATGTTACATCGGAAATAAGAAAACAGAAAGTAGGACAAACATACCACTTAACCATTTCATCTGGTAGGGTTTTGCTCTTTGAGGAGCAATTTCCTCCAGAGCATGATGAATGCACTTATGGTATGAGAAGTCTTCAACTGTTCCATCAGTTCTCACCAACGTAAAGCAGCGCGCCTTATCATGCTCAGAGTGATAACCAATCTGTACATAATTCAAAATTTAGTTACAAGGTACCACAGGCACTTCCAAGCTCTTAAACCTTGAATATTCGAATATGGTCTAAAAATCAACTAGTGCCTAGTGGACATTGATGGATGCAAGGATAAAAATGCAGGCTTCCTAGTACCATCATAAGTCCACATTAGGCAATTATATATAACTGTAGGCAAAAGAATCAATAAAATTGCACTCCTATAACAGTAAAGCTTATATAATGTCTTTCAATGAACCTTCACAGAAAAGTGAGGAGTTTTTTTACACAAGTTTCCATTTGATCATCATTTCTTTCATTTACCTTTATTTCCCGAGCTCCAGTTCCCATTTTCTCATTCCTTCGAGGGTGAAAATATAAAGCCATCATCGCAATAGATTTGTCCACTTCACTCAACCGACGATTGATGGGATAACTTCATCCGTTAAAAGGATAAAAAAAAACACCAAAATGAAGAAATAGATTGTAAGAACTGGCATACAATAGGAAACTGAAGTACAATAAACAACATCAAGGATAAACTGGAAAATGGTGAAGAGGCAACATGGAGATGATCCAGGTTTAGTATTACTCATGTTGCTCAATCTTGATGCATATGACCAACTTCAAGGTGAAACATATATAGGTCATGATGACATAACCGATGTACTGTTAAAATATCAGTATTTTAGTATGGGGGTAGCATTTTCATGAATGATATCCTGTTCCGCTATGAAGTTTCCATTAGAAAAGATTGCAGTTGGAAAAGCTGATCACTTCCGTCGAGACAAACCAGCCCACCCACTAAATGACTTCACAAATATACACCCTAAAGAAGCCTCGGTACCCTAGTTGGCCAGCAGACCACTGCATATATTGCTTCAAACCAGGATTCTCATTCGGAAGCATTTTGAGTATTTCATACTTGCAAAGAGAACCACAAGGAATCAAAGTATACCATAAACAGGAAATTGATTTCCAAATATGCACCTGAGGAGATGGCCAGAATTCTTAAATCGGACCGAATGGAATGAATTTTGGAGGGGTCGCTAATAGAATTTTTTTAAATTCATGGGCTATGATCTCATGACAAGCAATCCCACTGCTCACATTCTACCACAAGAAGAGACGATATACAGAGGGAATACCGAATAAGTGATAACGGCATTACAACCCAACTATGATGCACGGACACTAACACCGACACAGACATGGGGACACGGGAATTCTAAAAAAATAGGGACAAGGACACAGCAGAGGACACACCATGTGTATATTTATTTGTTTATTTATTTATTTATTTATTTTTTCCAATTTTTTTCCAAGTTTAAATGGCAAAATGTGGACAAAACGAAAAATCCATTGTTCCAATACCATCCAAACAAAACAAGACATCCATAAGTTCAATATAACCCTATTGAAAAATTACAGTTTGGCCCCCAAAATTTAAAAAAATTACAGTTCGGCCCCCAAAATTTAAAAAAATTACAGTTCGACCCCCAATTTTTTTTTAAATTACATTTTGACCCCTGCCGTGTCACCATCGGTGTCACCACCGTGTCCCCCTCAAAAATTTAAATTAAATTATGGGACACACCACGTGACGTGTCCTCGTGTCCGACACTGCAATACGTCGACCTCTAGACGTGTCGGTGCTTCATTGCAGCCCAATATCCTACAAAATAGAAATGTGTGATCTACTGTGATGTAGAACATACTGCATAAGGAATGACCAATGAGAAGGAAAAACCATTTCAGGACACAAAATAGTTCTGTGTATATGCAGAGTCATTAGCTAAAGTAAATCCACCCATACTAAGTGTGATAGAATGTTCTTCACAGAAGGAAAGGAGCCCAAAAGAGGAATACTTACTTGTGCAGCATATACTTCAATGCTTGAGACAACCTCAAAATGTCTTTCAGTGTTATAAACTTCCTCAAGATCAATTTGGATATTTCCAAATTTTTACGCCCTTTAAGGAAAATTTCACCAGATGTGCAAAGTGGCCGAGGGATACACTTGTCGAAGATGAAATCATGTTCACCTGGTACATTGACCTTCACATTTTGTTCACGAGAACTGACATGGCTACCCAAAAGTTCATAGATATCTTCAGGTTTAGAAAGTTCCTGCCCCTGATGAAGAGATTAGACATGAAGAAAACCATATCATTCGTAAGAAAGGAATTTCCACCCCACGACCATATGCACAGAAAAGAGCACAAAAGAAACAAGGATAAACAAAAGATGTCATTTCACACCAGTGGCTAGTGAGGAAAAATAACAGCCATAAAATTCCATATGTCTAATCATACTAATGCAAGACGAAATAATTGCTTCCTACAAATTGGCAGAAAGACTCAATATAGTGTTATTTTCCTAAACCTTGTTGCAGTGTGAAAAAAATAGAAGCACTTACAAACATTTATAACCACTGCTTGTAGTTTCCCATAATCAACCACATTTTTGTCCAAAGTTTCTGTTCATGTTACATATGTTGAATGAGGGGTGAGCAAAAAACCCGTGGACCCGACCCGACCCGAAGGGTTTCGAGCGGCTCTGAACCACTGCTTCGGTCGGGTGCGGGTTGATTTCTGTAAAAAAGTCGGTTCTCGGTTCGGTTTACTGGTTATTATGTTGCCAACCCGTCGGGTCCAACCCGACCATATGTACATATATACTATATATATGTTCTACTCAGTCCTTTTGCTCTCCACCCTCACCCTCTCTTCTCACAGCTTCTCCGCCACCGACCCACACGTCCACGGCCACCTGCCCACCACCATCGCCTTGCCCTTTTGTCAGTTTGTCTCTCATTCTCTCTCTCATGTAAGATAATTCGCAATATTTTTCTGAGATTGTAGTCCTTAAATCCTCTTTTCTGCTTGATTAAGGTGGGGGTTCTTCGTTCTCGTGCGATTATTGTGAACCTGCATCCAAAATCTCTCTTCTTGATATACTTCTGTCGAACCCGACCGGAAAACTGATCGGATGGTTTCCCTTGTTCATTTGGACGGGGTGGGTTCCAAAATACCCCAACCCGATCAGTTCGGGTCGGGTGACAGGTGAGTGACAAACCCGACCCGACCCGTGCTCACCCCTATGTTGAATACTCTAGCTCCCCCACATTTTTAAAATTTAAAGCAAGCTAGCATAACGACTTTCACAGGATAAAAGGTGATGCTGAATTTCAAAGTTTTACTGCTGTAAGGAATCCTTTTGCATATCCATAATTATCTTATTGACGAGTGGGCGTAAAATCTACCTTTCCAGAATATATGATATCAAATGTTCCACCAGTCCCAATGGAAGGAGTTTTTCCCCATGACAATGCATCAACACTCCCCTGAAGATCATCTGTAACTCCTTTCTTAGCAGCTTTAATGAGGCAATCAGCTGGATTCTGCCAACAAAAATATTTGAAACAATGGGCATAATATCCGAATGATAGGATTGTTATTATTTTAATGCATGAAAACAAGACGTACAGCAAAGCATGCTTGCATGAAGGGCGAAGAGACAGATGTGCGTTTCCTTTGCTCGGCCAACCCTTTTACATTTAAGGCAACAAACTCTCCTGTAGCTGATAAACAATCCGCAGTAAGAAGCAAATGCTCAGGAAGTGTAGGCTTGCCAATGTCAGATATTGCAGACATCAATGTCTGCATTTGAAATTCCCAATTTTTCCAGTCAAGAAATCTAATGATGATCATGAATTGTGAATTTTTAAAGAAGAGAGGCAAAAAAACCCACGATGAGAAAATGTTTCCGTGCAACATCTATTCCAAAGGCCAAAGTCAAATCATGAATATCATCTGGATGACTGCGTTCCCAGTCGATTATTTCCATTATTTCGAGACAGTTCTCCTTAATGGCACTCCAGAATCTTCGTCTCTCACAGTTCTCGGACATAAAAACTCTCAAGTACAGTTCACCAGAAGAACTTCTATGAGATCTTGACATTTTCGGTCCATCTTTCCACAAGATATCCACCTTTTTGAATTCCAGGAACCCTAAAATACATGTCAGGAGGTAAATAAAAATCAAGCATTGTGCTAAGCCTACAGAGCAAATTTCTTTCCTGAACATAAGGATGATCACCAAAAGTATATCACAACCGTAAATTTAAAACCTCCGTAATGCTGCCACAACTAAAATGTTTGCAATAGGTACACCATTAAATGCTCACAATAATACTTACAAACAATGGGAGATGCAAATGACATATGTAAATAAAAAAAATGGTCATATTTTCTTTCTTCCCTTTACATGTCACATGTCTTACCTCCTCGCCTCGCCCTTCAACTAATCTACAGCCATATCCTAAACAATCAATGTATGCAGTTTTTTTATAAATTTATTACTTGCAAAACTTCTAATACCACATATATATATTATGCAAAATAACTTTTCAGCATGTGGAAATTTTGCACAGCCAAGCAGCAAAAGTGATCATACAGAGAAATCTCAACCCTAGCGGTACCAGTCAAACAAACTATAAGCTTACAACGTGATGTCAATAGTGTCTCTTTTTGAACAAACAGTTCTCCTAGTGGTTGAATAAATTTTCTCTGAAGCGTAGGAAAGAGGATGTTTGACAATGCATCACTATTGGAGTTTCAATATGCCTCTACAATGAATGTCTTTCTGAAGATTTTTGCATCCTCTAGTTATCCTCTAACAATTCCCATATAACATAACACAATCTTCTTTCCTAATAATTTTCCCAAGGGATCGGCCTATACCAGTAACTAAAACAAAAAAATTAGCAAAATGGAGGGTAGATAATCAAGCATGAGCAATAAATCAGGACTTAAACCAGAGTAGATTTGTACTCTTGGATCACTAATACCTTTTACGACGGTTCCTAGAAGGAATGGAATCACCATGTCTCGGATATTATCAATTTCTACAGCCGGGTTCTTGGAGCATTTGACTACTTTGACGGCAATGCAAAATGTAGCACTGTTTTCTTTCTGCATGTCAGCTACAGAACAATTCCTGGAAATTAATGAAACAAGTTAAAAGTAGGACAAAAAAGCTCCAGTCAAGAATACCCCAGCTTTCATGTGATAAAATTTGAATTTAATATTGTAATAGAACAAAACTTTTTCTTATAATAGAAAAATGCAACTTACACTCTTTTTATTTGCAATTTAGGAAGATCAGTTTTAGATCTGGCACTAGCACACTTCCAATTCATGTCCAGGGCATCAATAATAGATTGAACTTTTATTCTTCTCCTCTTTGTCATCTCCTGAAAAGGTACAATTTTATATGCGAAAGTGGCTTTGAAGCTAGGCCAGTAGTTTAGATATGTTAACCAACAGCAATACCTTGCTTATATGGAAGTGGCATACCCATGGACATGTATGTTTACGGCTACAAGCCTTCTCGGAGAAGCTAATAACCACATGATGTGTCAATTAGACAGTAATTACACACTATAAGAAGAATCAAAAGGGTAAAAGCGAAAATATAAACAAATTAAAATGGAGCGAAAACTTACACTATCATGGAAGTAGAAACAATGTCTGAAAAGAGTAGTCTCTCCAAATGAGACTGGACTTCTAAGGCTGCATACTCAAAACCATGAGTCCATCTCCCGAGTTTCTTGGACAAATATAGAGATGCAGTTTTATCACCGCTCTTTTTCTTCACACCACACTCAAGAACTTTCTGCACAATCAAATTGGAATGCCAGGAGACTATGTCAAGCATTTTGAGAACAATAGCTGCTGATGAAACAAAGACATAAATTACACTGCTTTATTGTAGATTGAAATTTAGAGTAATTGGCTGTTGACAAGTTATCAAATCAATGAGGGAGATAATGGTGTATTCCTAAAAAATAAAGAACCAGATGGCCCCTTGAACAGCTTGAGATTTTTTTAGAGTTATCAGTTTTTAGGAAACATACAGACAATAATGATGTAGGATGTCTATACCACAAAGGAGATTCAATTCATATTTCAGTCACAAGAAGACATGTCATCCTTGATTGGAAAAAGAATCTAAGTTAACATAATAGTCGCAAGCAATTTTCCAAAGCACAAAAGACAAAACGTATAGTCTAAAATCCATTAGAATGCTACAGGGATCCGTCCAAAACTTGGAACAGTGAGTCGATTCATTCCCTTTACTCCTTCAGAGATAACAACCATTTCATATCTGCGTGTCATATTCCTCACACTCCCATATTAGTATGTGTGTGTGTGTGTGTGTTCATATATATATATATATATATATATATATATATATATATAGAGAGAGAGAGAGAGAGAGAGAGAACACCTTTAGATTTAGCAATGGAGATGATTCAAGAGCACTAATGGGCTGATCTAAAGCACTATAAGCTGCCTCGGAAATGGCACAGGCAGCCAAAGAACCAACAGGCTGGCAGCCCATCGCACGACAATCGTAAGTGCTATCACGGAGAGAACCATCAGTAGCTTTACTTGAACTGGCAGTGTCATCGATACCATAAGAGAACTGAATGAGTTGATTCCCATAAGCATTTCTCACAGTTCCATCATATCCAATGTACAAATCACGCATGAAAAACATAAGCCTTCGATTCAAAGTCCCTGGAAGATCGGCATTATCGCTAAAAGAAATATCACGAGCGGTTACAGAATGAACAAAACATTCTAGAGGATTCAAGCCAGAGAGGTAGGAACTTCCAATCGTGGCGGATGGAATGTAACGCCCAGAACATTCTGGAATATCGGTAGAAGCAGATGCCTTGTGATCGTTCCACGCAGCACAAGAAAGCTCATGTGGCAATCTGAAAGCTAGCGGAACCAATGAATGCTGCAAACCCAAACACATGCTGTGCTGGACTAACCTCAACAAATTGCCCTTACTTCCTGCCTTCAACATGGCCAACAAAGAATTTTCCTTCCTTGCATATTGGTATACTAGGTTTTGAATGTCCCAGAAGACTTGTTTAAACGCAGAAGCAAAAACTCGACTAAGGGCAGCTGATTTCTGTTTCTCACAACACATGTGCTCTGCTCCAAAGTCCACAGAATCCAGACCTTCTTCGGTTCCAATAAGGAAATCCTGATGGGAATCTACCATCAACAGTTTGATGTGAGAGATCCTCTCTGCTTCTTGCAAACCATAAGAGACTTCACCAATCATATTTTTCCGCGAGGATGAATCAGAGGAGAGGTAAAGGTCAGATAATGAAACGCTTAAGCCCCTCATTGACAACCACTCGCATAGAACATTCTGAGCTGCATGCAGGAAGTCGATAGATTTTTCTTGACAATGTTTTACAAGACCTTGTATAAGGTTTCCATCAGCGTCACGTAGCCAATTTGACATGTCTGAGGAAGATAAAAGCTCACCCTTAGTAATATGAACATCATTTTCCGGAAAGACATAATCGAAGTCTGGAGGAAGAAGCAAGCTGAACAATTGCTTTCCAGACCAGAAAAAGTTGTCTGGTGAGGTAGCTTTTGTGAAAGATGCTTTTGCAATGGCTGGAAATTGCAATTGATTAGGACAGAACATTTGCAGCTGCTGCATTTGGCGAAGGCTCAAGAGCACCCCATTCTCCACAACCAAATGAGCTGCGGTTAAACTATCTTGACCAAGCGAAAGGAGATTTCTCCCACTCTGTCCATTTATCAACTGCTTGTCCAAAGCAACAAGCTCTTGGAGCTCAGCTCTGGAGTCTATCGACTGAGGAACGTAACCATGTATGCAATCCCCATCGAAGTCCCCACGAAAAGGAGAACAGACGAGTGGATTAATTGACAAAACTGAGTTTACTGGAAGCACCTTTACTGATAGAGCAATGAAGGAGTGCTGGTGAATAGACGGCGGCCGGTTTATTAACACTACATCTCCGTCATTCAGCGGCCTGTGCACAAGGTCTCCAATCTGAAGCTTTCCCATATTGTTTACTGCAACAAGTTGATCTTTTCTTCGGACGTAAATTTCTCCCCTTTCAAGAATCCGTAAATTAGAGCAAGTGTTCAGTTTCTCCCAGTTCCACGAGTTCAGATGCTCAGAGATTTGCAACCTCTCTGCTATATGACATGGCACACCAATTTCACTGAGTTTTATATTCGGATCACCGACTATAACCATGCGAAAGGCGTGATCACTTCGCTTCCCTAGAAGTAGTTCTTTGATGTGCCTCAAACCAGACGTACTATTACCCGAGGAACCATATTCAGGAGTGGATGGCTTTTCAGCGCGTATCTGAGGGATTAAATGTAGAACTGAGAATAATAAGCATAAGGTCTCTTTTGGCCAAAAGAAAATAAACGGTAACATAGTATGTTACTAACCTTGGTACTTTTTAGGCCGTCAAGAACCCGTGAGCTCAACTCATTGGCTGTGCCTCTAAAATCAACCATCTTTTTTAAAATCCTTGTCCGGTCATCCTAAATCATTAAGCAAGTAAAAGCACACGATCAAAGACAGAAAAGAAAAGGAGTAATTCAAGTTGATCTGATTCGGCAATCATATCAACTGAGACGCAAAAAGCACCCAAAGACGTGTGATTTACTTACAAAGACCACATGCTGCCCAAATTCGGCCACGCGATGACTGTTGGGAGTTACAAGGAAACAGTTGAGAAAGAGTGGATTCTTTTTAAAAATAGCACTCTCTTTAATGAACTGTGGATCAACATCTTTTAGCATATGGTAGACCTGAGGACAAAGCAGGTAGCATAATAAATGCTTTCAATTTTATATAAGAGTAAGGCCCCACAAAGGAAAAAATAGTATGCTATGAATTAACTTCCATCCTCGATTAACATAATCATCCTGTGAACCTATTTCCAGAATAACTCAATAAATGAGATACCACAAGAAAGAACATTCAAGAATATAATAGCAGTCTTTTTTTCTGTAGAAAGAAAAGGCTTCAATGATTCATTTTTCTGTAGAGATGCTACCTGGGCATGCGAAAGAACTCTTTTGGTCGGTTTCATAGAACTTTCATCCAGTTGTACATCTCTGGGTATTATATCCCAGTAATCAGCGGCTAAATTTTCCCCAGAACTTTTATTCGGAGAATTCCTTAGCACCTTCTCCACTACTTCTACTATAATAGCAGTCTTTCCAAACACATCGTCTGAGGAAACTTTAAATATCATTTTAGGGTAGCTTTCTCTGAAACTTCCCTGTTGAAAAAATTTGAGCACCAAATTAACAGAGGTGAAGAAAAAAAATGCTTAACAACAACTGGATTATCTTACATTGCAATATCTGCAACTTTGCTTTGAAACAGCCCCCTGCCATATACAAACCAAATAAAAGAACAATACATATCAGCAAGTCAATGGCTAATTATTTAACTCAATTAAACGGTTCAAAGAGCAAATTTGGCTCGACTCAGTTACCAAAGCCAAATTCACCCTTGCATTAAACGGAACAATTGCTAAGGTAAATCTCTGTCACACCAAATAAATTATGAGGGCATATAATCGGAACTAACTTCATATGGTTTCAAACGAAGAGCAGATGGCCAATGTATCTATTAGAATCCTCAGCTTTTGGGGATTCTGTGCACAGTCTGATCAAATCCACCACAACGCGACCAAAGAGAAAACATGGGTGGGTGATCACTTAAAATGGTTATTTTAGCTTTTTGATGTAAGCTAACATAAAAGGCCATAACTTGTACAAATCTGAAATGCAAATGATAAATGCACCATTACTGCCCCATAAATCACTTGTCTCTGCAATATTTTAAAATGTAGAGTAATAACTTGACCGGTTGACACAAACACCTAAGATACAGAATTAAACAACCAAGTACAACGAAGGACGAGCCAACAATACCATACACAAAAGGAATACATAAAAGAAAAAGTATCTTGATGAATCGGCAAGATAGTAACGGGAGAACTAAAATTTCCTTGTCATTGTCCTTGAACCTTAATGTTAAGCATGAGAAAAAATCCACACCTTGACCTTGGTGTGCTTAACAGATTTACAACCAGGGCAAATTCTATTCAAGACTTGAGCAGTTTCCGCTATGAAATATGGGTGGAGTATCGTAAATGGGAATTTGATTACCCCAAAGTGCCCTGCAATATTGAAATTTATACCATTATAGTAACAGGTTAAAAAACAAACTAACGTGTTAAAACAAGAACTCATTGTAACGTTCTCCACTGCACCTTCGCAACTTCTTGAGTCCTTGGCACCGCAGGTGGGGCACTGAGAGGTTGGATTTGGCATTCCCAACCTCGGATCTGTCACCTCATTTGCTGATTCAATTGACAAAACTGATACCTTCTCCTGATAAAGTACTTTCATCCAATATCAGTACATTTATGTGGAAAGCTTAATTACAATGTTACTACTGATCTCAGTTTTTAAATATTATAGCTAACGTCAACAGAAAACGACAAAAATTGAAAGAAGCAAGCAGCTGAAAACAAGCAAATAATGTTGCTCCACTTAACCTAAACAGATACTTACAGCTTCTGTGTCATTTAAAACACTGAAATTTATGCCAGCCAGGACCCCAAATGGCGCTTGTTGCTCCGCCCCCAATGGATTGTCCATTGAGGCCCAATTATTTCAGCAACAAATTAAGCAACCTAATGAGAAATTCCAGAAACATTAAAATTACGGATGAATAGTGAAAGTTCACAAGAGTATAACGCTAAACTAAGGCTCCGTTCCGGAAACGAAAAAAAGCCCTTATTTTTTAAGAAGATAATTTCAAGCTCAAAAATTATGGATTTATTGAAATATAAAAATATGCAATATGGATCTTGTTTGAAAGATCGCATTGAGATCTTTTATACGATGCAAAAAAAATTGAAAAATTATTTTTCATTTATATTATTTTTGACTTTGAAAATGTGAAACAAGCTACTT
Organism: Rhododendron ovatum; assembly: GCA_019656835.1. NCBI lineage: Eukaryota > Viridiplantae > Streptophyta > Magnoliopsida > Ericales > Ericaceae > Rhododendron > Rhododendron ovatum. Next base: position 13,629,149 of record CM033794.1, on the reverse strand, counting down.
ATTTTTTAAGAAGGTTTCTGGAACGGAGCCTAATAGACATAACTAGTATTCCAAGAATTGGTTCAAAAAGGAACACTTAAAGGCTCAAAGGTACTGTCATGTATTATACTCTAGCATGATACCAACATGAATGCACCTCCGATCGAAATTCCAAGTGTACGGGACGGCTATTACACGTACACTTAAGTAGATGAACAGCTTAAGAACCTTAATAAACAGAATGGAAAACAAGATAAATTTTGGTGGTAGTTGTGTTCAAGACACGTACAAGTAGACCTGCATGAAAAAACGAAAAAACCCAATTAACTTAGATGGTAAGTCTGTTGCAATACGTACCATAGAATTGAAGTCTCAGTCCCTTCTCTGATTGAGGTCGAACACCCTTTCCACCAACTGCCTACCAAGAGGAAATAAATCATCAGCGAGACATTATATCAAAAGGCTAACAAGAAAATATGATAGGCATACAATTAAAGACTGTTAAGCTAACATTGCATCATGAACTCAACATTCCCAAGATAGCAAAAAACAACTAAAAATCCCACAATCAGTCCAGATGCGCATGTTTAGAAAGTGTACCTTCATCTAATAAGGAAATTATCTACTGTAGATTCGATTGGTAACATCTCTAATCCTGAATACTTCTCTAAATTCCACTTTGACTTTTCAGAAACCGTGTAAAGCGTACGAACAGTGTTGGTATAACTGTACAAGAGCATGTACACAAAGACTAGCAAAACCCACCAAAGTAGCTGTTTTACCGAATCAAATACACAAAAACAGCTTGCAGCAGCCTCGGAAAACATAGAGCTATTTTTCCTTTCCAAAAAATCCTCTCTACATCTACCGAGCAACTATTCACGAGCAAAACATTAAAATATTGTTCTTTCTCTCTCTCCTCCCAACCACTCGCTCATTTTCTCTCGTTTTCCTCTCTGCAAGACTGATTTCAACCAAGTAACCAACGACGACGACAACCCAGACGGCGGCAGCGACGATGTTGAGGTTGGGGAGGGGAAGTCGAGGTCGGAGCGGATGTCGGCACAGACGGTCTCCCAGAGGTCAGGGGTGAGGCTACCACTCCATCAATGACCTCGCCTCCCGCCCTCACCCTCGCCAAGTTCCGCCGCTCGACAGATCTGCACACACCCAACAACAATCAACAAATTGAAGCTCGATCAGGGTCCAAAAATCACAGACAAACTCGATTTCGAGCTTAAAACTAGTTGATGAGGGGGGCTGGTCACCGGAGAAGGAGCAGATAGGGTTTGGGATGGGCATCCAATGAGTATTTTTTTATACTATTTAATGGGGTCAGAGAAGAGTAGTAGAGAGGTTGGTGGGGTGGGAGGGAAAATAATCGATAGGTAAAGTAGAAAAGGTGCTTTTTTACTAGGTATTTAAACTATTGTTGATGTACGTGCTCTAAGTGCGTATTTAGAAAGTGGCAAACTGCGACCAAGTGCACATTTTAGAAGTGTCAACATTCGCTCTAGTTCATGGGTTTATACTACCAAACATTAAAAATTCACCGACTTCAAGACTAGATGCGATTAAAAAAACATAGTAAAATAGTCGAACTCAATTTGCATTGAGCTTGTGAAAACCTCATTCAATACTGCCCATTCATAAAAAACAAACATAAGATCACTTTTTGAGGTTCATGAACTACCATAGCTCCGCTCAAACTCAGCTTGACAAGCTCTTATGCAGTCAAACTGTACAGAAAAAACAAGCTACTCATGCTAGGCTTGCGATCGAGTTGGATGAACTTGTTTCTGGTAGGCTGAAAAATAAAAAGAAGCCAAGCTTAAACACATAGTTGAAGCTCATTAGGTCTGCAATCCAAGCCTGGATAATATCCTACTTGACTCAACTCTACTCGGCTCATTTAGAGCCATAGAAACGTATGAGGTTCCCCTCTTGCATTCTCATTTAATTTTCCGATAAATTATCCAGTGTTCCAAAGATATATTCTCTTGGACAATCATGTTCATGTGAATTCGATAAGTTGCATGCGATCCCACATCAAGGGGTTAGACCCTTGTGCCAGACGCATACAAGGTTGACTAACAGACTTGAACCGGTGACATTGGTACAGTCCAAGCGTATAGTTGCCTTATCAGTCAGAAGAGGAAGTCAGAAACCGAACGTTGTTTGGTCCCACCCTAGAGGGCCCAACTTTTCACGAGGGTGCCACAACATTGGTGTGTTATGGTGTGCCACTCAAGTATAAAAACCGTAGTTCAGGAGGCTCATATACAACTATGTAAATTGCTTTTATGAAACCTGGGTCATAAATAGATTGCGCCAAAAGAAATATGACTAGCATAAAAATCTTTCCTTTTGTGTATGACCGCAAATAAATTGGATTGAAGATTGAAATTCATAATGCATTGATAACAAACTTTCAGATGTTATTAAGAGTGAGAATACATATCATCACTGGACTCGTTGCGCTATTGCCAAAAAAATGAAGCTTAAAACAAGGAACACCTCAGATTTCTGAAAATAAATTCCCGAGAGGTATGTGGGTGTAATACTGTAATGTGGCGCTATAGAAATCACACTACCAGACAAAACTCCTTAAAATTGATGAGAATATTGATTGCAACTGTCAAAAATCAATCAATCATCGTAGACAAACGTTAAACAGCAACTAAGGATAAGGGTAATTAGTGACCAGCAACATGAGTTTCTTCCTGGATTGACACGTGGTCAAACAGAAGACATTCATTTCCATCACTGATTAACTAATCATTGCACATAAAAATCATCATTGGGGACATGAATCACATGATTAATATGCACATTGTCTAAAGAATTGATTTTTAATCCTTCAAAACACAATGCACAGCCAACAAGGGTGATTCCTTCGTGACCAAACAAATTATTAAACACAACTGTCCACTGTGGTAAATCTTTAAAACAAAGTATAGCCTCAATTACTGAATAATCCACGTAATCTTCAACAACAAAATTTCCTCCCTGATTCATCCAAAGGTAGTGCACAAATGGTTGAACGAAAGATTCACAGCACCGGCTTCCTAACAGTCAGTATACACCATCAAGTACTAAAGCACAAATATAGAAATCTTCACTGCGCATGTGATTAATATACAAATGTCTCAAAGAATCAGCTTTTATCCGTTCAAGACCCAATACGCAGCCAAAAGACAAGATTATTCCCGATTGGTCAAAACAATAAACACAACTGCCCAAAAAGCGATCAATCACCAAAACCACAATTAATGACCAACCGATGTGACCAGCAAACAAAAAGATCACAAATTTCCTCCCTAATTGGTCCCAAAAAAAAAACACAGACACTTCCTATTGACGCGTGTGGCCAAACGATTCGATATCCATAACACCAGCTGTATCCCAATCAGTGTACAACACCAACTAAAAACTACTTATCCATCAACAACAAAAAAAAAAAACTCAAACTTCCCCCCAAAAGGAGAATAATCATCACTTCTTCTTTTTTTGTGTTTTGATCAGCGAATAATCATCACTTGAGGCTTATATTATATCTACATTGCTCAAAGAATCAGTTTTTAACCCTCAAAACACAAAATCAACAACATGCACCAAACCAGTGTCGCTCCTCAAACCAAATACTACAATCAATTAACTTCAAATTGAGTAAATCAATGAGCTCAATCTCGCTCACAAAACAACCACCAAAATCACTAACTCCATCAACCATAAAAAACGCCCAAATTGATCGTCGCATAAAACCTTGATACAGGGATTTCCGACTTACCAAAACCCAAAAAAAAAAAAAACCTTTATACAGACATAAAGATATGAATGTATATCAATAACACACGCAGGGAAGACAAGCAGCAGTTAAACCATACCTAAAATCAGATAGGATTTTATAAACGGTATATCTGATCAAACAGATAGACATGCAAAATCGTTATATAATCAACAACCAAGATTTAGAGAAGCAGAGAGACTAGATACAAGAAGACGTATAACAAAGATTGAAATTCACGAGAGTTTACCAACCTCTTCTTGCTCTCTCGAGTCTCTCTCTCCCTCTACTCTCAGTAACTGATCACTGTCCGAAGCTAGAGAGAGAGAGTAGGAGGAGAACTGGAGGGGGTCTCTGTTCGGGGAGTTATGATTAAAACGAGCACCAGCCAAGCAGTCTGTGAGGAGTATATAAACACGGACAGAAAGGTAAATTCGGAGGGAATCGAGGGCAAAAGGCCACGAGTATCGGCTCTGTGAGGCAAAAAAGTGAGATTATTATATATGCGCAGTACGATTTCTGTCTAAAATTGTGATTAGATACGTTTAGAGAGAGAGAGAGAGAGAGAGAGAGTGGGGGAGAGGGATGGGGGAGGAGAGAGAGTAAACAGCGCCGTCGATTCGTTTGGACTAAAGACAAAGAGCTGAGTTTCAAGAAGAAAGAGAGAAAGGGAAGAGACCTGACCTGAGGAGAGAGAGCCGCGACAAAGCTTATGTGTGGTTTTTTGTGTCAGGGACTTGGGGGGAAGAAGCCCTTGGCTTTTAGGTTTAATTACCGTATTGACATCCTTGCGTTAGCACGCTCCCCATATGGGGTGGGGTGGGGTGGGGTGGGGGAGCAGCTTGCTGTTGTGCCTCCACTCCGGTCTCGCTTTAATGATCGGAATCGCTCACTTTATAGAGCTCGTCGAGTAGAACACTTATGCAAAAAATCAGCTTAAGTGAATATTATTAAGTGCCTGATCTGAACCTTTTTATCTTGAAAAGAATGGATCCGAAATACTGGATCAAATCCACTGTAACCCGTGGACCGATAATTATATGGGCTCCGATTAGGCACTTAATGATATCCAATTAAGTTAATATTTCTTGTAGTTATTCTACTCGACGAGCTCTACAAAGTGAATAATTCCGATCATTGGAGCGAGACCGGAGTGGGCCCAAAAATCAGACATAGCAGCACTCTGTTGTCCCCTGGGGATAGAAGCCCCCCGCTTCCCTCCCGATCCAGTTCCTCTCCATCCAGTCTGGTCCAGTTTGGGCCTTTTGTGGGCGCCCCACAACAATGATCGGAATCGTTTATTTTTGTAGAAAATTCGCCTAGACCATCGACCACGTTGAAAATCAAGTTCACCGAATATCATTTGATAAGATTTCAAATGCATTAGTCTTGTTTTAAATTGAAACCCATTTGACACAATTATCTCAAGATTATTACATTTTAAACTCATATCAAACGGTGTCCGATCAACTTGATTTTTCAACATGGTCGATGGTCTCGGCGAGTTCTACACAATGAACAATCTCGATCATTATTGTGAGGGCCTAGACTGGACCAAACTGGATGGAAATAAAACCGGATAGGATCCTCCACTGCCGTCGTAGGGGAGCTTGACCAGTTGGCACTTGGGTATGTTAAATTTATTACGGGGAGACGACAACGTGACGTCATTAAATAAAGCGTTTCCCCTCCCCCGGATTTCGAGCCCTGGGGGGGGTTTCAAGCGGCATCGGAATTGTAATTTATGGTGGCCTTGCTGGAGTCTCCGTTAATTTCCCTATTTGCCCATCTGTTTGCTTATCCTGTTCCTCTCACGAGGTATTTCCACTTTTTATGCTAATACTAATAGTAACAAAAGAATAAAGAAGTCCAAGAAGGGTTTGGATTAAAAGATGGGGTAGAAAAGACAGGAGTTCAAAACTGTTAATAACGTGAGGTGTGAATCTACAACAAGGATTTATGGGAAGGAAATGGTTAAAGAATAAGAAAAGACATCATACGCGGCGGAAGATCAACCGTGTGATGATCAGGAACCTAGAAGTTCAAAATCATGTGGTGCTGATCAGTGAACAAATGACCACAGGACCTAATGTGTCCGAGAGCGTGAGAAAGTCGGCACTCGTGGTGGTGCCCAAAGTTGAAAGCAACCATGAACCAACTGTAGTAGGGAAAAATGAGGCCAAACAGTAGTCGGAGAATGAGAACATTGAGAAGGCCGACCTTCTTGGGCAATGAAGCAAAGAGGGTGGTAGTAAAACTGAAAACTGAAAATCGCCAAGCAATATATATGGCGTGCGCTTTTGGAGTATAAATCATGACATCAAGCCACATTAGTCAATCAGATATAAGGCATCGTAATCGAAAGGACGAGTTTACGTACCTAAAGCTAAAAAAAGATAAGTAATAGTAGGAGTACTACTAAACTTTTTTTTTTTTTAATAAAGATAAATTTTTCAAAATATGCTAGTAAAAGTTAAGCGGAACAAGATCTAAATCCATTTATTACTATGCGTTCATAAATAGTGGCAGAGACAAGTGAATCGGACTTGTATAAAGATCGTATTTCATTTAACTAAGACGTTCAGAGCGTCATCCAATAAAATCGTCATCAAGATATTAGGCAGCACTTCCATGATTCTTTATGGATATGCATTCTTTTAGAATCTCACATGTAAAGACAATAGAATAAGCATAAATATTTTTAAAAGAGAAAAGATGATAAATACCTCTTGTATTCATTCTCAATATTTTTGATACAGTCGAATATTTTTTGGGACCGTTTTATAACTTTCTAAATGGATAAGACACTATAAACAATGCAGATATATTTTTGCTACATCTTTTTGTCTCATCGATTGATGTAAAAAAAACTTAGGATATTATTTGATGGCGCCTAAACCATAGTATTGTTTTTTATTTTTCATATTAGCAATTTCGGTGGTCGTTTATGTCGGGGCAAACAATCATATTTCAGGCAAAGCATTTATATTCCGTTCCGTAAAGATTCTTATTTTTTAAGTACTTTTTTTTTGCTTTACGAGATAATTCATTCTCTCATAATACATGACATTTAATTAAAAAAATAAGATTAATAGTATGCATCAGTGGTGGAATCAGGATTTGATCGCACTGGGATCAAGCCGTCAAGCATATACAACACATATAATTTTGCACTTATACACAATGACCCGAAAGATAACAAAAAATAGAGCAATAACCAAAAAGATATACCAATTTCTAATATATAAGCAAAAAAGCATATCCTTCCATTACATATCATTTCACAAAACATTCACAGATTCATTAGTATATAAAATGCTTTCCTTTCCCTTGGGCCTCGCACACGTTCTTGTTCCATAACCATAAACAGTGAGTTCCAAAAAACATCCACAAACACAGATTTTCATCCTCATATCCATTATCCATGTAGAGAGATAAAATATTCAGAGAAATTGAGTATTTGTGGTTCAAATCCACTTTGTACAAAAGAAAATTGGGATCTAAGACTAAGCTACTCGCCTGTAAACGGGTCTGATGAGTGATGACTCTGAAAAAAAGCTCCAGCTCGTCAACGGTGGTGATCAAGATGGAGGGTTTCAAAAAAAAATTCCTTCAAGGTGTGACGGTGTGAGTTCTCTATTCTCCATTTTTTTTTTTTTGAGAGAGAGAGAGAGGGGAAAAAGTGGCCAGAAAAGAGGAAAGTGAAAAGGGCAAAACTTGTAGTAATTTGGTTGGGGTATAAGGGCAAAATGTTTGGAGGACATATCTTATGGGGCAAGTTTACAGAAATACTTCCAAAACTACATTACTCCCCACATAAATTTTCCATTGAGTAGTGTACCCATTGCCCAAGTATAAGTCCACCCCTGATATGCACATACAAAATAATTCTTGAAGCAAAAATTTATGCAACCTACCCTCTGCTAGAATATAATGCAACCACGCATGGCCTCTCAAAAAGCTACATATTCTAGTCTACTACTAGTTTTTCCTTTCAGTCAAAGTTATCAAGTAAAGTTGATTTTTAATGACTTCTATTCTAAAAGTTGTTCAAAAGTCAAAAAGAGAACAAATGACTTTTTTTTCAATGGATTGAGTTCATATCCAGTGCATAAGGTCTAGACCCCTCTAGTTTCAGTTTTTTAAGTCTGGCAAAAAATTGATCGGAATCGTACATTTTATGTGACTCGTCGACAAAAACATATGTGCCAAAAATCAATTTGCTTGGACTTTTTTTTGCACGTGAACTAGTTGAGTTTGCGGTAGAAAAGTTTCGAACTACATTTGGCTTACTATTTTGTGCTGCACAAACTTAGTTCGCTCATGTGCAGAACAAAGTCCAACCAAATTGATTTTTCGCATGGATGTTTTTCTTGACAATTACGAAATACAAATGATTTCTATTTTTTTTATTTTTTATTTGGAAACATTATGTGAACTGGAGCCGACTGGACCTCGGGCACATTGGGTATGACTCATTCCTTTCTTAATATGGAAAGGATTTCTTTGTCGTGAATATATTCATTGTGGTCTTTTTATGTCCTCCTTTTTCGTACCCATAGATAAATTAGGTCATCAGATTATCATTGCCCATATAAATATTCAAGACAAAGCCAAACTAACTGTCTAACTAATATAAAACGAGAAAAATATAAGGCGGTTGATGTCTTTACACCAACCTAAATATCTCGTCTAACGCACATTCTGTTAAAATTTCATATTTCTTAACAATCTCAAAAAGTATAAAATGCTAACCAACAAAAAAAAAACCCACAAATATAGAGGCGATACAACTCATCTGGTCTATGTACCAAAAATATACTTTACCCAGTGGCCAGTACTCCACTAGTTTATTTGTGTTTTAGTAAGGGTAAATTATAGTTAACCCTCTCTAACTAAGCCTCGCGTGCACTATGCCCCTCTAACTTTTTTTTTGGCACTCAACTCCCTCTAACTAACTGAAATTTAAACGGTCATAATTTCAAATGGTCATAACTTCTTCGTCTAAAATCGAAAACATGCAAATTATATATCGATTTCGAGGTCTTGAAGTCAGCTTTCTAATGACACCAAAATCACATCACGATTCAAAGCACACAGAAAGTTATGATCAAAAGAGTAAGGGCTGGTAGATAGAAAGACCGTATTGATCATAACTTTCTATGTGCTTTGAATCGTGATGTGATTTTAGTGTCATTATAAAGCTGACTTCAAGACCTCGAAATCGATATATAATTTGCATATTTTTGATTTCGAACAAAGAAGTTATGACCGTTTGAAGTTATGACCGTTTGAATTTCAGTTAGTTAGAGGGGGTTGAGTGCCAAAAAAAAAGTTAGAGAGGGCAAAGTACACGTGAGGCTTAGTTAGAGGGGGTTAACTACAGTTTACCCTTTTAGTAAACAAAAGAACAGTGCCTGTGATTGAGTTCCTATCCAGTGTGCATAAGGTCTAGTCCTCTCTAGTTTTTCAATTTTTTGAGTCCGCCAAAAAATTGATCAGAATCGTCCATTTTGTGTGATCAATCGACGAAAATATGCATGCCGAAAATCAATTTTATTGGACTTTGGTTTGCACATGAATGAATTGGGTTTGCAGAAGAAATTTGGCTTACTGTTTTTTGTTGTACAAACTCAATTTGTTCATGTACTAAACAAGTCCAATCAAACTGATTTTTGACAGAAATGTTTTTGTTGACAAGTTATGCAATATGAATGATTTCGATCATTTTTTTCTGGAAACATTATGAGAATGGAGCCGACTGGACCTCAGGCGGACTGGGGCAAGGTGCAGCGCAGCATGCTGTGTATGGCAAAATGCCATCGCTTCATTCTCGCTCTGACGATCGAAAACGTTCATTTCGTAGAACTCGTCAAGTAAAATAAGTGTACCAAAAATCAGCTGATCGGATATCATTAAGTGTCTTATCCAAACATGGTTATCTTGAAATTATTAAGTGTTTCCCAAAAAACAGTGGATTTTATCTAATGTTTCGGATCTATTCGTTTCAAGATAATAATGTTCGAATGAGGCACTTAATGATATCCAATCAAGCTAATTTTTGGTACAATGGTTCAATTCGACGATCTCTACAAAATGAACGATTCCGATCATTAAAGCGAGACCGGGGCGTCGACGTTTTGCCGTGCACAGCACGTTGCGCAGCACACCTTCCCAGTACACCTCAGACACATTGGACAATAACTCATTTCTTTCTTAATATGGAAAAGATTTATGTGTCGTGGATATATTCATTGTTTGGGAGTGTTTTAGTCTTTTTATGTCCTCCTTTTTAGTAAATTAGGTCTATCAGATTATCATTGCGCATACAAATATCTTGACAATTGATGATGTCTTTTACCCCAACTCAGGCATCTTACCTGGCGCATATTATTTTGCTAAAATTTTTCAGTAGTCTCAGAAAAGATAAAATGCTAACCATGAAAAGCGACAACAAATATTTAGGCAATTAGGCAACTTCTCTAGTTTATGTACTCCTAAAAAAAACAAGAGTGCTGCTAATGGTACCAAAGAGTACCCCACCAAAACCGTACTGACAGCAGAACCCTACACATATCGGACGCCGTTGATTTCCGCGTAGGATCCCTTAGATTTTTTTTTTATAGAATTATTGAACTGCTCGGATCGGCCGTTCGGTGGCCAAAGACGGCCTGGCACAGACCGCTCGACCGTCGGTATGATTGCGGTGGGGTACTCGTCGGTACTATTAGACTTTTAGAAAAATAATCATTCTACAACTACAAATATTTACATAAACTCACTCCTATTTTATTTATATTGGAATCCACGCATACTATACCTCTTATATACGTATAAAATGTTTGTAGTTGAATAATAATTGATACCAGCTAAAATATACTTAGTCAGATTGCATGTGATTCTCTTCTATCATTGCACGAACCTTTTTCTTTGTGTCAGATTTGATAAAGGCTGAAGTCACACGGTAAGTAATTTTCAATCACGTGAAGGGAAAAGATCAATCTAGGAAGTGTTTGACAGCCTTAAGCCTGAGCTATTGGAGCTCGTTTCAAAACATCTTTTTAAAAAATAAATATTTATTTTAAATTTTTAAATTTAAAAATAATATAAATAAAAAATAAGTTTTTGAGTTTTTACACCATATTAAAAATTTTAATGAAATTTTTTAAATAAAATTCATATTGCATATTTTTATATTTCAATAAACTTATCATTTTTAAATTTGAAATTGTCTTCTTAAAAAATAGTAAGTACTTATTTGACGTTCGAAAACGGAGCGTTAGTAAAACTTATTCATACATAACTTATTTCGGCATGTTTTATTTCTTATTAGTATTTTTTTCCCTTTTTTCGCTGTACTTTTGGGATTAATCGCTTGTCTCGATGAAACAAATTGAAAAAGTATATGAATATTGAGTGATTTTTTGAAAAAATTTGACACTTTGGAAAAAAAAAACTGTTTCATACTCCTACTTTTTTTGGCTTTAATGAATTTTTTTTTTGGTCATAGATTTTTACTTGTCAGACTCCTCTTGTTAAGACAGATGATTAATTCAAAAAAATATAACGCAAATCTAGTAAAAATTCAAAAAAGATAGAACAAAACATAAAACAAAAAAAAAAGTAAGTTAAAAGTTAGTTTACAAGACCTCAGTTTAAGTACTTAATATTGCATTATGATGTTTTGCAATTTGGATGTCAAACATATTTTTCGACAAATCAAATCTTCCCAAATAATATATATAAGAAAAAACACAGTACAATAAAAATGAACACTACCAGTCTGAAATACAGAAACAACAAAAACAAAATATAACAAACAAACAAAATAAAATCGTTTGCAACCAAGATGCCGGAGCCAGACACGTTAATAACACTCGTAGCCAAACACGTATTGAGAATGAAGTTCAGAATACTTTTTCAGATTCTGATTGCGGTAATTTTCGATTTCACAATTGGAAAACATAGAAACTGTGAAAGTCGTCTACGTAAGGTGGGAGGCGGGGGGGCTGCTGCCCCGGTTTTTCGGGCCCGCTCCGGTCTTGCTCCGATGATCTGAAACGTTCACTTTGTAGAGTTCGTCGAATAGAATAACTATGCAAAAAATCAGTTTAATTGGATATTATTAAGTGCCTAATCGGAATCTTTTTATCTTAAAAAGAATGAATCCGAAACACTGAATCAAATCCATTGTAACCCATGGACCGAGAGTTATATGGGCTTCGATTAGGCACTTAATGATATCCAATTAAGCTGATTTTTTGCATAGTTATTCTACTCGACGAGCCCTACAAAGTGAATGTTTCAGATCATCAGAGCGAGACCGGAGCGGGCCCGAAAAGCCGGGACAGCAGCACGCTGCTGCCCCCTTGGGGCAGCAGCCCCCCCGCCTCCCGTAAGGTGATAGGGATAACTGCAAAAGTGGAAGGGTAAATCGGTAAACTCACATAAGTGGTAAGTTACCCATTACCAAAAGACAGTGATTGGTCAGTTGCTCAGTCAACACTTAGAAGATTTCTATCATCACCGTATCTATGTAGTATCCATGAACTCCCACGTGTATCTTTTTACCTGCTACCCCTCCACTCTCTCACTATTTCCTACTCTCCCAATTTAATAAATTTCTTTACATTCTACCCCAATTCTACACCTATATTTAAATAAAACTTGAATGTGTGCTGTTCCTATTCTGATACTCCTCTGTCCCATTTTGTTTATTCATGTGTTTACATTGGGGGTTGTCCCAAAATATTGCTTCGTTTCTAAAAATTAGCAACCAAAACAAGGCAAACTTCCATTTTTGCCCTTCCAATTTTTGCAATCAGGCTCAACCTATTACTACAGATTACTTCATAATTTTTAAAAAAAAACATAAAAAATAGAAAAATCCTATTAGCAATGAGCTAATTGGACACCCAAAGAACAAAGCCCAACACCTAAAAGGGCTAAAGTTCAAACACAAAATGGGCCAAAAGCCCAACCTCAAAACAAAACAAAAAACCCTAAACCTACAGAAAATCCTCCACTGCCACCATATATAGTTAGATTCTTCATAACTAGCAAACAAAATGGGACGAAGGGAATAGTATTTTTAATATTCAAATGTATGCCTTTTGCATTTCACTTCTACCTGAATTCTGTTACTGCTGCATTTTGTAAAATAAAAAATAAAATCACAAATATGACTCTAAAAAAATCGAAAGAACAGTGAATCGGGCAGAACCAAAACCAAATCGTATATTAATATTTTGGTTATGATCCAAAAATTAATGGTCTGGATATTGTTTTAGAATTTTGAGAACGGTGCTGTATGGTTCGGTTTCATGAATTTTTGCTCTGGAATAGTGAGTTGAGTAAACTAGACCATGTATACAAGAAAATTCATATATACATTTATACATAGTTAACACAATATTAAACATACAATAAATGTGTAGTACATCTTACTCTTTATTCTCAAATTTCAAAAACTTTCAGGAATTAAATAGAAAGCACATGCTAATTAATTAGAATCGGAACATATATAGGATTTACGTAAAAACAAGAGCACCAAGTAGCATTGATTGAGATTTATCTACGTATATATGATTGGTGAGCAATTGGCTCTTCGAGATTTCATTAGATTTTATTTTAGCATTTGGTTCGGTGTCTCGTTCCCAAAAGGGTATCAGCCCCACATATCTAAGTTTTGGCTCAAAGCACTATACGATAGATTGAGATTTATCTAAGTTTTGGCTCAGGAAACACAAACGGACTATTAATCGAGAGTCAACAACAATAGAATTAAGTACGATAAAACCATGCATGAACCAAACCATGGTCTGCAGATTGATTCGGTTTGGTCCCTAAAACTTTTGGTCCGGACAAAGTTCTCGATTTTCTAAGAACAGTGGCTAATGCTGCTCACCCAGAGGGAGAGACAAGGAGCTAGGTTGACTACGGCTGCTAGGAAGAGGGTGAGAGTCCAATTATGATGGACATCAATGCTAAGAACAACTCTCACTGTAGGTTGCTTAACAACTGGACTGAAAAGTTTCAAAGTAATCCACCCCTTCAGATTGTTGATTGCCATTGGTTTTTTTCTCGGATTTTTGTAAAACCGAACAAATCAGAACCATGTGCACCCCATTATCATAAACCATATTTCAAGAGGGAGAACGATGGGTAATATTTTTTCTTTGTTCTTTCCCTTGAAGCAACCTTCGTGTCTTGGGACTAATAATCATCTCTTATATATGAACTGTTCCCAAAATATATATGCCTTAAAACTTACGCGGACAGAAATTTCGAAGTTTGAACATAGCAAAATAATATTTTTAAAAACCGTGAAAATACACTTGGGATTCAGGAAATAAAAATGAGCTTTGTCTTCCTCAACTGTACTTTCTTCCCAATAAGATCACCTTTTTAGGGCTTCCAATTTATCCATCCAAGACAAACTGGAAAAGTAATAATCATCCCGTTCCAATTTGTTTGTCCAATCTTTTTATGGTACTGACTGTTCAGTGGGCTGTAAATAGAAGAACCCATATTTAAAAAGTAGAAAACACGAATTGGGACAAAGGGAGTATTTCTTTATTCTTCTTTAACTTTGCTTAGGAAAAAAAGAAGATCGAAGGAGAAGACAAAGAAGAAGAAGAATGAGTCTTACAAGATTGTTTAAAATATTTACGAATCCAAATGTGAAGAAGAATAAAATGGCTTTTACAAGTTCCAAATGTGGGCTAAGTATTTTATTTATTTATTTTTAGAAGAAATGTGGGCTAAGTTCAACTGATCTATTTTGAGATAGTGCCAGTGGCCCAGTACATTACCCACCCTTACGGGCCTATTTAGGGCCCATTGTTTGGGCCTGTTATATCCCCTCCTTCCTATCTCTTTTCAACCCATGCAACAAGGCCTGTTATATCTCTTTTCAACTCATGTACTTCTCTCTCTCTCTCTCTCTCTCTCTCTCTCTCTCTCTTACCCACACTTTTATCCCAACTCTGTCAATTTCTTCTATTGGCACGCAGGACCAAACTACATCATCACACACAACCACCGCATTTAACCCAATCCTTTTTTTTGGTACCACTTCCGAAATTCCCCATTCATTTAATCACAACCGTCCGTTGCCCCTAACCCCATCACACACAACCGCCGCCGGATACAGTACAAAACTTGGCTTTGGCCCATAGCTTTTAGAGAGATGCTACATACACTACATAGTTACACTATATTTTATGTGGAGTTCATTTCAGATTTCAAAAAAATCCAGAAAAATATTCATAAATTCTAAAATATTATTTTATAGGGCTTTGTAAAAAATTAGCTTCAACGGATATTGGTAAGTATTATTTCTAGATTCGTAGTGCCGAAACTGCGCAATTAAGCAATTTGACCCCTATGAATCCAAAAGTAGTACTTACCGACATTCATTGGAGCTAGTTTTTTATAGGACCCCATAAAATAATATTTTAAAATTTATCAGTATTTTTTTAGATTTTTTTGGGATTCAAAATAAGTTCCACATAAGATGTAGTGTAACTATGAAGTGTAAAAAGGTAGTGTACCTTAATTGAGCAGTTTCGGCACTACGAATCTAGAAATAATACTTACCAATATCCGTTGAAGCTAATTTTTTACAAAGCCCTATAAAATAATATTTTAGAATTTATGAATATTTTTCTGGATTTTTTTGAAACCTGAAATGAGCTCCACATAAAATATAGTGTAACATATAGTGTAACTATGTAGTATATGTAGCATCTCTCGTAGCTTTTATTACTTCGGAAATTCTATCAGATTCGGATCCAATATGTTTCACCTCTTACTCTGCCTCTCCAACTCAGTACAATCAAAACAAATACCCCACTTCATAATTAAAAATTTGTTTCCAACAATCATTTGTTTCATCGTTGTCCTTGTGTTAATGCGAATGAACAAATAACCTTGGCCTGGAAAAGGTCGGAATCTCTGTAAAATTAATATGTGCCCCCACTTTGATCTCTGCTCTGAAAATGAAATTTTCATGCCTTCAAACTGAGTTAAAATTGGTCAAATTGAGAGTCGTTGATTCGGCATAATTAACGCCATTACTAGCTAGGGTTGTCAAAGGCTATGAAGCATAGATAAAAACAACCGATACGGACACATGGATGCGTGTTCCCCTAAGAGTATGGTACTGACACGTTAGAGACACGTTGAACATACAATACATTTGATGTATCTTTGGATCTAGTTCGTATATATAGAAGTGGAAAAGATAAATGTATGAACATTAGAAAGATGCAAATCAACGGTCATTGTTTGAGTGTTTATGTGTGCAAGCATCGATGGAAAATATTGATTCCGGACTCACTATTTAGAATTACAGTTTAACTTCTTAATGTGTCCACAATGTATTCTGTGTTCACATCGTATTTGACTTAGCAAAATATAGTAAAAGAAATCAGCCATGCATTTAGATAGCATTCAGCTGGAAAAAAAATTCTTGAGAGCAAGAACTGAAGCACAAAATCAGTTAACTAGCTCAGCAGTAATCTACCATTTTTCTTGCTAGGAAAATAAATCAAAGATCTTGTATCTCAAAAGATAAAAGAATAGAAAAAACCCCAGAGTGATGCAATAAGAACGAATTGGAGGCGGACTAACCTGATCGGGGAAGAAACGACTTGGTTGAATCAGAAGCTTAGAGGCGCAAGAACCACTACAAGAAAATACACCATTCCCGACTAACGGTTTAGTCGGCAAATTTAGTCGGCAATAGCCTTTTCTGACTAAAACTTTAGTTGGCAACATTAGTCGGCGAATTGCGATCAGCAAATGTATTCGCCAACTAAAACATATTTAGTCGGCAAATGTTAACATTTCCTAGCTAATTATTTAGTCGTTATATTTACATTATTGTCGAGAAAATATTTAGTTGGCAAAATTATTTAGTCTGTAAATATTTAATAAATTACCGACTAATTATTTAGTCGGCAATAGCCTTTTCCGACTAAAACTTTAGTTGGCAACATTAGTCGGCGAATTGCGATCAGCAAATGTATTCGCTGACTAAAACATATTTAGTCGTTATATTTACATTATTGTCGAGAAAATATTTAGTTGACAAAATTATTTAGTCTGTAAATATTTAATAAACTACCGACTAATTATTTAGTCGGCAAAAGTCTACTTTTTCCGACTAAATGTTTAGTCGGCATAATACTACTTTTCCCAACTAAATATTTAGTTGGCAAATGTCACATTTTTCTAATAGAAATTATTATCTACAATTCACAAAGTATTAGATAAGGAGAAAGAAAACTTCAGTGCAATTTGGTTAATTAAAAACTAAACTAATTGACACTAGAAGTAGTGGCACACATGAGGCTTGAGATGTGATGTTACTCATTTACAAACTCGAACGGCTCGGGTTAAATTAGAGGTCAGGACACACATGATTCATGTGCAAATTGCACTTAAAAAAAACATCCAAAGAAACATCTAATCTCGGCCCTCCATATATCTAATATATAAGGGGAGCGGGAGCACATGTTTGGTCAGTGTACACAAAAAAATGTCATTGTGTCAAATTTTAAATTTCCCTAATTACCCTTAACATTCTATAACCGCAAGGGTAAAAATGGTTTTCTTCTTCATCCTCCGAAGAAGGGTAAACAACACACGTACACCTCTACACAGAAAAAAAACAGTTTCCTTCTTCATGTTCTGATAATCATGATGCAAGGATTTCTACTTCAAAAAGGTACGTAGATTCTTACTCCATCTTTTTCCTACTTCGTCTTTACCCATATTCATGAGTATCATCTACCCTTTGTTCTCTTCTCTCTCACTAGCTATGAGCTATCCAACTACTACTACTTCTGTTGTGTACCATTTTGGCTCTCTTTTCCTTTTAACTTTTTCGACTGGTACACCCGTTTCCAATTATGGAGCACATGGTACACATCTTTCTCTTACTTTTCTTCCTTCCAAATTTCGTCAAACTCCTACCTAGAGATGAAAAAATAAATCGGGTGGTTTATTCTTGAAAGAAAAAAATGGGAATGGATTTTGGCACTCCTTTTTTTTTTTCCTTCTACCGGCACTCCATTTTTCTCTCCATCTCCATCAACTGATGGAGACACAAACGGGGGTGCCGTTGGAGAAAATAGGAGTACCAAAATCACTCCCCTCAAAAAATACTCCAGAAATTGGGTGTTTCGATTGCCTTCATTTGTTTATCAACATTGCTACGACCACTAACCAACCAGCACTGATAGCAGGACCCACACCAGATTCTGCACGAATGATCCAATCAGTTTCATAATTTTTTAAAAAATCAAGTGGGCGATCTGAAAAATCAGCTTAATTGAGACCCGGGGTGGGCCCGCGTGCCCGTCGATTCTCGATCGGTGCTTTGGTTGTCGGTGGCCTTAGCATTTTCATTTGTTTATAGGATGTTTTTCATTCTCTCTCTGCACTTTCCATAACCAAATTTTTCCGGCATGCGCAATTTTGACCATTATCGTTTCCCCCATTTGAAATGTTCTCGATCCTTTTTGAAAATACTCCGTATTAGTATGCCCCCAAAAAATGGTAAAATGGTTTAAATTTTTTTATAAAAAAAAATACAATGCAAAAAACACTTACGGAGAAACAATGATGTGCTTAAAAAAAAAAAAAAGAAGCCGAGGTATATTCAATGCATGTTCAAGTCGGATTTTATACATTAGTGCATATTCCGTGAAAGTTCAATTTGCATACGCATCGCGTGTGTTCCATCCTCTAGTATATATTATAGTCGGTAAAACATATGTTTTGGCCGACGAAAATAGTTTAGTCGGCAATTTTCTCATATTTTGCTGACCAAAAATTGTTTAGTCGGTGATTTACTTATGTTTGCCAACTAAAATATCTTTAGTCAGGAATTTTAGTTGGGAATAGTGTATTTTGTTGTAGTGAACCCTAGGGATTGGCCTAGTGGTGGACTTAAGAGTTTGCTTCTTCTCAAGACCTTAAAAACCTATTCTATAAACTCCATTGGTCAACTGACATGTGTTATGCGAGTTAACATGATTTATTAAAGGTTATGTCAGTTACGTAAAGGACTTTGCTATGCATACCGACCATATACACCGACCATACATAGTGTTGGCCCCGACCTTTGGGTTTCTCAAGCTTGATCTTCTTCTTGGTTGCCCACTAGTGTTAAGTATATTAAAAAAAAATGACATACAAGCAAAAAAAACAAAAAAACAAAACAAAAACAAAATTATATTGTCCATTTAGCTTGAATTACATCACCCGGGTATAGTGTTTTATGATTAACACGATCCTATTCAAAGAAAATAACTTCTCTTTCCATTTTTTGAAGTAAATTCTTAAATTATTAAATCATTATACTTTAACTTATCCGAATACTTATTTTCAATTGATATCATAGTCAATCCACTTAATTTCTCCTGTGACATGATAGTTTGAAGATAAGGTTTTATCAACTTCAATTTCGAAAAACTCCTCTCAGCCGAAGCAACTATGATCGGAATAATTAACAAAATCTGATAAACAACCCAAACCATTTGGAAACCGCCATCTTTCCAATAAGACCTTATAAAATCAAGGATGTCCATCGATTTTATTACTTCTATCGGCAATATTGTTTTCAAATGTCTAAGTTCTTGGAATAACTCCTTCCCGTGAATATCAACATATTAATTGTATTCCAAGAAACTATAGTTTAGTGCAATACTCCATCAATTGCTCTTTAGCAACACTCTTGAATTTCACGTTAAACAAAAGTCCAACGATTGCTTCATAATGTTCAAATTGATCAAACTGGTCCTTAAGTGAAGCAAGAGCTTGATCTATGATACGGAGGAAATAAGAAAAATTTAAACGATCTTCCGATGATAGACTTTTATTGGTATCATCTCCCACATCCTCATCAAATTGCTTCTTTCTTAATTTGAACAACTCTTTTTTTTTTGCAAATACCGGTTCAAAACAAAGTAGTGTGTGAATATTAAATGAATCATATTTCATACTTATTTTTTCTTATGAATCAGCATTGTTCTTAACTTCTTCACAGAATCAGAGTAAGGGTTTATACCAGGTAAATTTGGAGGCAAATCAGAGTAAGGATTTAGTACAATCCCATCCCTTCTCGTTTTGGCTATAGCGTCCCTTTTCTTTTTTTCTTCTTATCTGATAGTCCTCCTAATTTTCCCTCTTAATAATTTGCCCTCCTAATTTTTTTTATATCTGTTATTTACCCTAGGTATAAAAAATCTTTCTTTGCCCTCCCAATTTTCTTAAGTATCATAATTTTTTAAAGTGGGGGGAAACCATACATATTTACTTTTTTCAAAAAAATGCCCCTAAATATATATTTTTTGCTGGATTTCTATTTTTTTTTGTATACATACAATTTTTTTTTTGGTTGCCCGAGCCGGCCGACCCTAACCAAACGTACTGAAAACATGCGGGACCCACTCCGGGCCCTATACAAATGATTCCAAGCCATTCAATAATTTTAAAAGCAAATATCAAGTGGACCCCTGTGAAAAATCAACTCAATCCGATATGTGTAGATATTTGATCTAATCTTTCCAATTTTCATCCTATTTTTTTCAATTTTTTTGAAAACGAAAAGATTGAATCGAACATCTACAAATATCGAATTGAACTTATTTTTTACATGAATTTTGCTAATTACTGCCCAGTGGGCAGCACCTCGGTACAAGGGTAATTCCCACAATTGTACAGAAAAATCTGCCTTGTCAGCATTTTTACTCCGATTTCTTTTCATTTTGTCAACTTTTATGACACTAGTTCTCATATTTGTCTAAATGCCGAATTTAACCTTAGAGGGTATGCGCTGGACTTTGAAAAGCACCAGGCTACTTCTTGTTCACTTTTCTCTCTCCTATTTTTTTCGCTTTTTAATTTTCAGACGGTACTATGCACTCTAATTTTATTTTAGAGTTCATTTTTTGTGAGATCTACCTCTTATCTTATAAAAATGATTTGAATAGTTTATTTTCTAAATTTTTTTAATGAATTTCTATAGAAAATGAACTCAATCAAATATCGGGAAGGGTTTTTTTTTCAAAATTCATAGTGCAAAACTGGGTGGTTTGCCCTATAAATTTTGAAAAGATTCTTATTGATATTTAATTGACCTGATTTTTTTTACTGGACCCAAAAAAAAACATTTAAGGAAAAATGGTTCATATCATTTTTAGGAGACCCGAGGTGAGCCATACAAAAAAATATGTGCATGATCTATCAAGTAGAATCTATGCGCAAAGACCTTTTGTCCATTTTTGCCTTGAAATCACAAGAACCATACTGAACATACCATAACAATTCTAGACTTGACACCTACGGTTTTTATATTATTTTATTTTTAATTTTTTATAGCAGACCACTCAATGTTTACACCCTTGTATCCAGCAGCATTTTAAAAGCCTAAGCCAGATAATCAACCACAAAAAAGAAAAAGAAAAGCCTAAGCCGCAAAAACGAAGAGTACAAGTAGTTTGCTTTGCATAGATTTGTGCAAAGATTTTTTATGGGACCTATTTTTTTGTCTCACACAAATAATTCGATCCGTTTATTAATTTTAAATATTTTTTGAGGGACCTTGTAAAAAATATGTCAATATGATATATGTAAGTGTTTGATCCAATCTTACAACTTTCAATCAGAATTTTAATCCGAAATTTTGAATGAAAAGTTATAAGATTAGATCAAGCACTTACATCTATTGAGCTGATTTTTTACAGAATTCTTTAAAAAATATTTTAAAATTAATAAACGAATCGCATCATTTGTATGAGATCTAAAAGTAGGTTTCGCAAAAAATCTATGCAAAGTTATTTGTGTCAATACTCAATAGCACTCCAATTAAAGATCAACGGTTTGGAAACTAGTGAAAAAGGGGAAAGTAAAAAAAGGAAGATGATACACCCACTGCGCCTCCCCCCACCGCACCGTCCACCGCACGCACGCCGGGCCCACTCCGGTCACCGAACGGCCGATCCGAGCCGTCCAAAAATTCTAAAAAAAAAAACCGAGTGGGCCTACGCGAGAATCAACGGCATCCGACGTCTGTAGGTCCTCGATCCAAACTTCCAAAAATCAGTTGATCTAAGACGTTAAAAATGGAAGTTCGGATCGAGCACCTACACAAGTCGGATGCCATTGATTCCCGCGCAAGCCCACTCGGTTTTTTTTTATAGAATTTTTGGACGGCTCGGATCGGCCGTCCGGTGGCCGGAGTGGGCCCGGCGTGTATGCGGTGGGCGGTGCGGTGGGGAGGCTCGGTGGGTGTATCATTTTCCAAAAAGTAAAGAAACGGGGAAAAAGGAGGGCTACTAATGTCTTTTTATGCCAAATCTTTACATCATGTTCCACTGCCATTTTACTGTGTTTTGCAGGTACACGTGTCAAAGCCATAACTCTTTAGGGCCCATATCTAAGCTGCCCAGTGGGTGGTTTGTAGATATTGCCTTTTTACATACCCACTTGGTTTTTTAAAAAAAATTATTGAATTGTTCGAATCATCAGTGCGGGATCTGAAGTGGGCCTCACGTGCTATTAGTATGCATGATTGGTTTTCGCCGGTCTGTTTCCTTAGACTTTCCGTAACATAAATATATATATATATATATATATATATATATATATATATATATATTGTAGGTGGGAGATACAGATGATGTCGTTGTACTTCTCTTAGGCTCCATTTGTTTCGATGTAAAATATTTTACAATCATGTAAAACATTTTTTCAAAAAACAAACTTCAAAATTTTATTTTGCGGTGTTTGATTGACACTTGAATAATATTTTCAGAAATCGACAAAATAGAGTAGAAAGAGAGGGTGGCTTAAACAGTGGAAAAATCTTATAATATTAAAATTGAACGTGGATCAGGACTTACGATCGAGGAAACTGAGCAATGAGAATTGCAGTAGAATGCTGCGGGTTCATTTAAATTTAAGGGTAAATTATTTTAAAATATTTTTTTCATTTTTTACACAACCAAATATTAAAAAACCGGTAAAACATTTTACCAAAAAATATTTTACGCCCAAACAAAAGGAACCTTAATTATACTGATATTTATATTATTGGATTTTGTTAAGATAAAGACTCTAAGTGTTAACCAATACTTTGCTTTGCCTCTGTAAATAGACAAGAGAGTTGCCGCACTTTGACATCTTATTATTATATTATTGCTGCCATTTCAAACCCCAAGAGCCTATAGCTAGCTAGCTACCATGGAGGTCCAAGTCCTCTCTAGAAAATTCATAAAACCCTCAACTCCAACTCCAACTCCAAACCATCTCAGAATTCACAAACTATCATTCTTTGATCAACTGACTCCTCCGGTTCATATTCCCTTCCTCTTCTTCTACCCATCTGATGGAATTTCCACCACCAATGAAAAGCTACAAAAGCTACAAAAATCCCTATCAGATACCTTAACCCTATTCCACCCTCAATCGGGGAGGTACATAAAAGAAGAGCTCATGGTAGATTGTAGTGACCAAGGGGTTGAAGTTTATGAAGCCAAAGTGAATGTTCGACTCAATGAGTTGCTCTCTTTACTCCCTAAAAGACTTGAGCTTTTGAACCATTTTGTGCCATGGGACATAGGGTTTGACATTTTACCAACTACACCTATGGTAGCATTTCAAGTCACGGTTTTTGAATGTGGTGGACTAGCCATTTGTACCCTTACTTCCCACATGGTATCTGATGGGTTCGCCCGGACGGCGTTTATTAACACGTGGGCGACTGCTAGTCGGTTGGGAATCGAGGAAGTGGTCCGGCCGAGGTTTGATCTTTCCTCTATCTTCCCGCCGAGAGATAATATTGCCAGGGAGATTGTAAATATTCCGCCACCAAAGTTTAGCGGCAGCAACTTCAAGGTTGTTACTCGGGTGTTCTTGTTTGATGCAGCGAAGATAGCGGAATTAAAGGACAAACTTGGTGGTTCTGGGGAAGAACGGAAGCCTAGTAGGGTGGAGGTGGTGATATCGGTTGTGTGGAAGGCTCTTGTTTTGGCCGCTCGAGCAAGGAATGAGGGGAAGCTGAGGAATTCTGTTTTGGACTTAACCTTCAATTTGCAAGGTAGAATTGGAATTTGCTGATTCTGGTATTAAACAAGTTTCCTTCAAATTATACTTCAGTACCTTACTTGAGATCAGTACTCTAACCCATACAAAATCACTCTACTTATCGATCGAATCCCCTCCGATCCACCCCCATTTCGCTAAAAATGCTTGATTATGGACCATCTGATACCTAGGTCCCCTTACTTTTTACTTTTTGCACACTAATTAACTCTCACTTGCGTTAAGTACTTTTCTCTTACACCATTGGACATGAATTGCAACAGATTATCAAATTTTTCCCTCTTAAATTGGAAAAAGTATGGGAAAATACAGAAGAAGTTAAAATCAAAGAAATGGTAAAAAGGGGGGAGAACCACACATGCAGCAGAAGGGCCAAATTATCAATAAGCTCCATTCATTTACAACAATTTCACATATCAAAAAATTAAGACATAGTGAGCCTTAGAAATTAAGTACGAAATTTTTTCCTATTGCTGCTATTCAATTCTGCCCCTAAAACAGTCTAAAAAGATCCCTAAAGCAACCTACAATCAGCACCCAAAACCAACCCCAAATCTAACCCTAAGCAACCCCCATCTGCCCTTAAAACAACCCTACAAAAATAATCGTAAAACGTACCAATTCGAAAAATAAGCTCCGAAAACATCTCTAAAAAATCGCTAAAACTAGTTTTAAAACAACCCCCAAGCAATTATAGCCTCACCCTTATTTCTCCTCTATTTGTTTTTGTCAGAGGGTAAAAGGATAATTTCACTTACTACTCCCACTAGGCAATTGCTGACTACGGGAGGGTATGAAAACCCTTAAACACACACATAACTCAACCCAAACTCTCAATGTGGGAGCCAGCCCAAGACACAGACCCAAAGAGCCTCACCCCTCCTTTGTGTTCTCCTGGACTTAATTTGAACTTAACTTAAATCTAAAAGTTTTGTCATTATTTGAATTTTTTTCGCATTTGTTAGTTTTATACATAATTTTTGTGGCTGAAGCAACTTTGATGATAGCTCCGATCCGAACCTGCAAAATAAGATGATAACTTATGTCACCAGTATGGTGGCATGCCAACCACCCTCCGATGCCTAAGTCAGTAGGAACTTTCTCGTATATTAATGGAAATTCTCTGTGTTAGAGTTGTGTACCTAATATGGTGTTCTTCCGTCGTATTTATAGGCATTTACTCTCAGAGTTTGAGTCCTTGTTGGACTATACTTCGTAGATTCCGGATCACCTCCTTGTGGAGTTGAGTCCTAGCTATCTTAGCTAGTAATCCATGTGTTTCCTTTCAGGATTAGGACTCTTATCTTTGATCATGGTTGTGTTTATCTTTGGGCCTTTGGACTTATCTCATCCTTCTCTTATCCCTTAGGATTCCTTCTTCCAGTCGCGGTATTTTTATCTTAAACAAGTATGTCTTTCGTATAATATCGTAGAGGTTAAGCTTCTCAAAGGAGCTAGGAGTCGGAGCTGGTCCTTCCAGCTTCGGCTGTAGGACGGACCTGGACGGTTATTGCTATGTTCTCTCGTAGGTCCTTTACAGAAGCTTGGAGAGAAGGGAGCTAGTACTCCTCAGGTCCGTAGGCCTGATAGTGCTGAGATCGTTAGGTATATTTATACTTATCAACTGTGCTTGATATTTGGCAACTAACGAATTCTATCCCCAACAGGTAGAACAGCCCTACCCATGTCAGAGAATATTGGCGGAAACTTTTACATGGATACTCCAATCAAATTCGAACCAGAACAGAACACCACGGAGCCGGAACATCACCTCTTGGTACACCTCGTAAGGGAATCCATAATGACCTCTCTCACAACCTTCGGAAAACTCTCCGACGGCGACGAAATTTCCTCGGCCTTAGTGAATTTCCTCTACCAAGCGAGAAAATCTAAACTGGACGAGGAAGTGGACGTGCACCATCTCACAAGCTGGTGCAGATTCCCTCTTTATGATTCTGATTTTGGTTGGGGGAAGCCTTGTTTGGTGACTTGCGTTTGTATGCCCGTGGAATTTGTCGCTCTGATGGATACGAAGTGCGGGACTGGAATCGAAGCTTGGGTCAGCTTGGACGAACCTCAAATGCTTGAATTTGAAAAGGATCCTGACATTTCGGGGTTGGCCACTTCCTCATGTTCTACCGATGGGAAAATTATTTCGTAGCTTGTCTCGGGCCGGCGTTGCCTTCGCGTGTGCACGTTACAGTTCGGACTTATTAGAGCGCGACGATTGGAAAAGGTGATCCGGATCAGCCCTACCAATTGTGTTTGCGGATTCGCTAATAAATGAAACCCTGAAGTATATCTAAGTATCAACGTACTAAGTTGGAACTAATGAAGTTCGCATGTTGTTATATTTCAGTGCATTTTTTAGTCACGTAATGATCATATCCTGTTATTCAGACGTGTTATCAAGTGATTAAAAATGCATTGGAAATTGTGTTGATTCGAATCTCATGTTGGTGTAGAACTTCAAATATATGTTGAATTTGCGATTGTTGAAAACCTGATTCTGCCCACAAATTGTACTTGTATATTTCTGTCATTGCTGAAACAATAAGACCATATTGTATTTTTCCCATAAAATTGATCGAGTATAGTACAATTCCTGCACTGCCATTGCCGCAAAATTTGTACTCCCTCCGTCCCTTTTTAAATGTCTTACTTCGTAATTCCAACTTATTAAAAAGACATCATCATTATACATTTCACATCAATTTTTTCCTCCACTTTTCTTACTTACCTATCATCATTATATTTTTATTCACTAACTTTTCAAAATGGAATATACTTTTAGGGACAAAATAGATAATACACCAACTATTCAAATGAACACTTATTAAGGGACAGCCCAAAATGGAATACTAGACTCTAAATAAGACAGGAGGGAGTAAGTTCTGTTTTTTCTAGCAAAAAATCGTACGTGCCTCAGCATTTGTTGTGCATTTAGATTTATCACACCAAAACACACTCATGTTTGTTACAACTTACTTAGAAAGCCTA
This sequence comes from Rhododendron ovatum, assembly GCA_019656835.1. Lineage (NCBI taxonomy): Eukaryota > Viridiplantae > Streptophyta > Magnoliopsida > Ericales > Ericaceae > Rhododendron > Rhododendron ovatum. Next base: position 13,602,265 of record CM033794.1, on the reverse strand, counting down.
CACGTATTGCTCTCAATCTGGATATATATAGCAGAGACTTGCTGCACTTTTACATCCTATACTAATATTGGTGCCATTTCCAACCCAAAAAGCCTAACCCATGGAGATTCAAATCTTGTCCAGAAAATCCATAAAACCCTCAACTCCAACTCCAAACCATCTCAAAACACACAAACTGTCATTCTTTGATCAACTGGCTCCTCCGGCTCATATCCCCCTCCTTTTCTTCTACCCATCCGATGGAATCTCCACCTCCAACTAAAAGCTACAAAAGCTACAACAATCCTTATCAGATGTCTTAACCGTGTTCCACCCTCAGTCAGGGAGGTTCATCAAACAAGACCTCATCGTGGATTGTAGCGATCAAGGGGTTGAGTTTTTCGAAGCCAAAGTAAATCTCACGCTCGACAAGTTCCTCTCTTTATGCCCTGAAAAACTTGAGTTGTTGAACCGTTTTGTGCCGTGGGATGTAGGCTTTGCTTTCTTACCAACTGTACCCATGGTAGCAATTCAAGTCTCGGTTTTTGAATGTGGTGGACTGGTCATTTGTGTGCACGCTTCCCATGTGATAGCCGATGGGTTCACCGGCAGTATGTTTATCCAAGCGTGGGCCACAGCGAGTCGGTTGGGGATCGGAGAAGTGGTCAGACCGTGTTTTGATCTCTTCTCGTTGTTCCCACCGAGACATATTGCATGGGAGATTGTCAATATTCCACCACCAAACTTTAGCGGCCCCGGCATCGGCGTCAAGGTTGTTACTAGGGTGTTCTTGTTTGATGCAGCAAAGATAGAAGAGTTAAAGGCGGAAGTTGGTGGTTCCGGCGGAGAACGGAAACCTAGTAGGGTTGAGGTGGTGATATCAGCCGTGTGGGAGGCTCTAATTTTGGCCGCTCGAGCGAGGAATGAAGGGAAGTTGAGGAACTCTGTTATGTCGTTATCTGTAAATTTGAGAGGTATGATTGGAATTTCAAGTTACAAAACCAAAATTATGTTGCTTGATTTTCTTGATCCATATCTAGTTTTATCTATCAAAACATATATTCCCATTACTGGATATTTGGCAGCGCCTAACTAAATCCCCAACAGGTAGAACAGCCCTATCCACACCTGAAAATCCTTCTGGGAACTTTTACATGTCAACTCCGATAGAATTTGCGCCGGAACAGAACAGTACTACGGTGCCAAATCGTCATCACATGCTGGGCCTCGTAAGGGAATCCATTCGGAGCTCTCTCTCAACCTTCGCAGAACACTCCAGCGGCGACCAAGTTTTCTCCGCGGTAGCGAATTTTCTCAACCAGTCGAGAAAATCTACGCTGGACGAGAACGTGGACGTGCACCATTTCACGAGCATGTGCGGGTTTCCTCTGTACGAGACCGATTTCGGTTGGGGGAAGCCTTGTTCGGTCAGTAACGTTTGCGTGCCATTGGAAATGGTTGCTTTGATGGATACCAAATGTGGGACGGGAGTCGAAGCTTGGGTGTCCTTGGACGAAACTTGTATGCTCGAGTTGGTAAAGGATCCTGACATTCGGGGGTTGAACTCTTCCTCATGTTCTCCTTGTGGAGAAATTACTCGGTAGCTAGTCTCAGCAGCATTATCGTCGCGTGTGCACGTCAAGGCTCGGATCAGTCATTGCGCAACGATCGATTGAAGAAAGGAAGATTGGGACAACTCTGCCAGTTTTTCGTGATAGCAAATTTGTTATATGTATAAAAAAAAAAATGTTCCGTCGCTGAGATTCGAACTGTCTAAACATGTTTATTTTCATTTTTCACGTACGTTGGAAAATTAACCCGCTTCTATGTAAAAATAGCTTGGGAAAATAACGGTCATTGACGTATTTTGATAATTAATACTGTCCATGACATTTTCAGCATTAACAAATGTTCTCAGCATATCCTTGGCAGGTATTATATATCAAAATACGTCTTGGGCTGTCATTTTAGCTTCCAGTGGATTCATGAGAATAAAAACTAGGCAATTTGGTGTGGGCCTGACTACGGAATTGGGCCGCTTTAACGATTACGACAATAGAATGGGTTTCAAAGGCCATGTTCAGTTGCATAGAAAGTATGGAAAAATCAACTTCAACTTCGACTTTTTGTGCGCTCCGTTACTAAGAAAATTGTAAGGCCCACAATTTCAATTTTTCCACCAAAAAATACTCTCCAGCGAAATAGGTTTTGCTAAAATAAAAAAATTCTTGTTTTGCTTTCGAGAGAACACACATCATCTAATCCTTCTGTATAAAAAGAGAGTATTTTTTGTGTGTGATGATTGTACCACCTATTCTCAACCCTGTTTTTGTCACCTAGGATTCCTCTTTTGCTTTTGCCTTATTTGCTCTATGTTAGCATGAATTTTTCGAACTTCTCGAATTTATACTCGGAAGAAATTGTTCGAATTGCAAGAGGCATCGGGGCAATTTGGTGCTATGAGTAAAGATGTCAGGAATTCAACTCCTCCTTGAAGATGCTAATCTAATTACCGTTCAAAAAAAAATTCTAATCATTCTAACAATACTATTTAAATAAATATTTTTGTTAGAGACAAACTACTTTATATGAATCATGTAAATGGCTATTTCATCCAATAAGTTAGGAAAAGCCATCCATTTTCCTTCATATATAATTAGCTTGACATTTTCATTCAGCATTTCAGCAGACATGGGAAGACCAAGCCAAGCCACACGAATTATATAATCAAACCGAACAATATATATGTTGTGAACATTTATCTAAGCTGAAGTTATTTAAAAATTAAAATAAGAATTTTCGAGTCTTTAACTTAAGAAGCAAAAGGAAAAAATGGACAATAAACAAATATGCTGAGATGTTTTTTTCTTGAGAAAAAAATAACTTCATTTAGAAAGCAAAAAGGATACATCGAGGACAAAAGATGAGGAGCACAAGTGGCTGCAACCAACATCGATCAAAAAGCATAGCCGCATCCAACAAAACATTCAATGAAAGGCACCACAACAGACTGAAACTATAACCGACTGATGCATAGATATGTACAGAGAGGAAGGGGAAGGGAAAGTATCACGTCTTGATGAGTCTAAATTTGGTTGCGTTCTTTTTAACTTGGAAGTCTGGAATTTATTTCGATATTTTTTTATTTTTCGTAACTTTTTGTTTAGTTTTTCGTCATAATTTTTTGAATTAATCATTCGTCTCAACGAGATGAATCGGAAAAGTATAAAAATATGAACTAATGTTAAAAATAATCAAATAAGACGACATTTTAGATAGATAAGACAATTGTTTGATACTTTGTTCGTCTTTAGTGAACTTTTTGTTACTTTCGGTCGTAATTTTGTACTTTTTAGACTCCTCTCGTCGAGATGAATTATTAATCTAAAAAATATCATGCGAATTCAACAATAATTTCGGAAAAACTTACAAACTATACATAAAACGAAGGAAAAAGTTAAAAGTTAAAAAAGAATGCAGCCAACACAACCTTGGATGCTCAATTTTCAAATAAAAATCCCCCAACCATTCCATAACACAGTAGAAGAGCTAGCATAGTTCGTTGGCCGGATCAATCCCTTAAAACCCCACCCCCCCGAAGCCTCCTGTCTAATTTCTTCCTTTGGATTAATCAAGTGCATCCACTTGTGCCAAAATCCCCCAATTTTTTTGATTTCCATTGCAATTTTTCAATTGATTTAGCTACATTCATCCAAAGATATTAGTGGGTCTAATTTCTTCCTTTGGATTAATCAAGCGCATCCACTTGTGCCAAAATCCCCCCATTTTTTTGATTTCCATTGCAATTTTTCAATTGATTTAGCTACATTCATCCAAAGATATTAGTGGGTGATAAGCGTTAAAATATATATATATATATATATATTGGCCCTCCAATCTATATTTATTAATTTTTTATATTTGTTAACTGATTTTTATTATGTATTTTAATGTTTATAGGTTGTTCAAATCCGTTATTCGAGATTTTTGATAAAAAAAAGATTTTAAAAAAATTTGGAGTTCAAATATAAAATGATTTAAAATTAAATAATTTATTTATTATTTTATAAAGTTCAAAAGACCTTTGTGTGATTGAAGTCTTCAGTAAATAATTTAACCTACTGGTGCAGTGGGGTCTGGCAGCTTTTGAAGAATGGAAAAACTGACGCACGATTTATTTTCCACGGACGAAAGTCAGGAAACAATGAGAGATGTGGCGGTGAAATCTTCTTGGATTCCCACGCACGGTAAAAACGAGGGAACTGGGGCTGCCATCACAGGTGGTGGTTCTCTCACTAACAAGGGGCTGTGCCTATTTTTAGTACACATTCCGAATTTTATTTTACAGTTTTAGATTGATTTCTTTATAGCTTTGTTTTTTTTTTTTCCCTTTTAAATTTTTGAAATTTTGTTCAATTATTCGCACTTCGATAACTCATTTTAATTTTAGTTCTTTATTAAAGTTATTCATTGGTATTCAATTAGTTGTTATCTTTTGTTTATTTTTTATTTCGCGTAATAGAAGCATATTTCAAGTTAGGGTTTCTTTTATTTCATGTGCAATGATTAGTGAGTAGTCGTATAGGTATGATCGCTGGATGATTAGCACACCATAGCCAGTTTGGGTACTGCTCCTATTTTCAAACAATAAAAAACGATTTTAGATTGGAAAAATACTTTCTGTAGACAAACCCGGGCATTGTCGGAACCCATGTAAATGAGGGAATGGGGATCCAAAACTCATTCTTTGCTGCGCATGAGTAAACGGCGACCCTAAGGATATGTATCTTGCGGGGTATCATTTTCAATGTAAAATTGAATATTTTTAAGAACACCGAATGAAGCAGGTTAATCAGACTGGTTACGAGAACTATGAACCCCACGTCCGTACCTCCTTTTAATTATTTGAAAAGAACAATTATTTTCTTAAGTTTTAGTTAATCTCAATCAAATCGACAAGGGATGGCTACCTAAGAGCCCGTTTAAATTATAACAGTCCGAGTTTTTAGTCAGCACACATTCCCATTTTTGTGAATTCGACTCTGGTCTTACCGGATATTATGCTATATCGGTTTCAGCCCTACGCTTGGGACAACCCGTTATTTTAGGTCTAGGAATTTGTCAAGCAGTGGGACGACCCGACTTCTATGGTTAAGCCATACGTAATCGATTTCATTCCTGGTTGTGGGGAATAGCAGAAATGTTTTTGTGTGGCTTGATAATTGGCACCCTCTTGAGCCATTGTTCCAAAGATTAATTTGGTGACTCTGTGGTTTACAATCTGGGTGGGTCTTTATTTACAAGGGTGGTGTCTATTGTTCAGGAATCAGGATGGTGGTTGGCTGTGGCCTTGGGCCAGAAACAGATTTATTCGACTTGACTGACTTGCTTTCCTCCTTGGTTGGCTTTATTGCCTGGAATGACTTCCCGAAGGAAAGAACTTAGCGCTGGTGGCAAGGGGAAAGGCAGAACAGCTGAACAGGAACAGAAGTTCGAAAAGATGTTGGCCGGGTTGAACCATAACCATCGATCAGGATATGGGGAACGAGTTTGATCTTATAATTAACTATAGGAACGAAGTTACTAGCCGGCTAAGAAAAGGCCAGGCGCTAGGAAGTAGGAACTACTGCTCAAAAAGCAACTTGAACTTCTGGCCTACCTGCTACTTATACGAATAAGAAGAACTGACCTACTTCCACGAAGGACAAATGGACTTGGAAGAAGAAGAAGAAAATGGACTTGGAAGAGGAAAAAGCCGACCTCAAAGAACGAAAAATCGACTTCGAATAATTTGAAATTGACCAAACCGAATGGCAAAAAAGAAGTGAGCACTTTGCTGAGGAACGAAGCTTCATATTCCACCGTATGAAAAAACTTCGTTTATTTAAATGGTCTTGTACTAGCAGAGTGTTGATTGTAGCTTCAAATTAACGGAGCAATACATATCGATAACTTTTGTAGCAATTTAACCCACTAACTTGTCATGATCTGTCACCTTTGACACGTACGGTGACACCTTATCAACGTATCTGTTACTAACTTAGATATCAATCAAGATTTAACTTTCTTTTAGACCATTAATTACTGTATACATGAAGTTAACAATCCATTCAATCTCAATGATTATACAATATGTAGTACTGCAGTTCAAACTTCCCCATCAAGTGAAAACAAAAAAGAAGAAAACAATCAAGTCTACGAAAATATGAGGGACACTGGACATATATACCGGGTAATTGTTTTAGACCTTTAGTAACTGGAGGAGACATCGATCTTTGGTGGACCACCAATATTAAGAACCATTTGAAACATCCTAATTAAACATTTTAAGCGGTTAAATCAAACAAATATTTCTGTTTGAGCTTGACCCGTGGCTGGCTTGTTAGAAGGGTGTTGTAATGCACCCCGGTGTAGTGCGCTTGTAGGACAATACACAACCGTCGATCTATCAATAACGGTTCAAATTAAAAATAATCTTTTACCAGTAAAAAAAATATTTATTACCGGTCAAAATTAAAAACACATCACAATCGTTGATTGATGAGATCGATAGTCCCCTTTTATTATCCCTTTTGGCATTAGAAACTCATTAGTGGATTAGTGGAGGAGCCATTAACTAAGACCAAAACACAAGCACAGGATATGCATTCCTTCATCCATTTAACCCAAGTTTATGGAAAGCCTAGCAACTGCATCATAGATAGGGGGAAAGTCATTGAGCTTGTCATTTGCCTTGTCAAAGTCTACTTTGATTATCAACCCCCTCCTCTTCCTCTTCCTCTTCCTCCAGTCGTCTATAACTTCATTACCAATAAGACCAGCATCTCATATGTTTCTAATTCTACCACCAACAAAGGCTGATTGGACTTCCCCAATTATACCTCAGATAAAGCCACTTTGATCCTATGTGTGTTACCTTGGCCAGAATCTTATACGTAACTTATGGGTCTGAAATCTGGAAGACTGATAAGGGGTTATTAACCTTGAGCAACAAATGAGGAGTTGAGCCCCTCTGCCTACCATGTCAATGAAATTCTGCAAAGAACTTGAGGACATCCTCCTTCATGAGCTTCCGGCCCTTCCTAATACTAATCATGTGTAACCAATCCCGGCCTGGTGCCTTATTCCCATCACAAGATCTAATAGCTCCCCGGATTTCTTCTGCCGAAAAAGCCTTAATCAAGTTCTCACCATCACCAAAGGGACCATCAATTGACTCAGACATATTCACAGAAAAACCTAGTCTCGCCGCCCACTCTACATGGTATAAATTCTGAAAATAATTAAAGCCCCATGTTTGATCTGGCCTGGATCATCAATGCTAACTCGATCGAGGACAATGGAGTTGAGAGCATTTCTTCTGTGTCTATCATAAGCCAAGATGTGAAAAAACTTGGTATTGTGATTGTTGGGATTATATACCTCGGACCCCACATGCAACCGCAGTGTAACAAAAAATTAACTCAATCCCACCTGCGATAGAAGCATAACGAAAAATAAACAAGCACGCACATAGGACGCAAGTGCTTGACCGATTCCTAGACCTAAAATAATGGGTTGCCTTAGGCGTAGGGTTGAGATTGATGTAACACAATACCTGGTAAGACCGGAGTCGAATCCACTAAAGACGGTGAAGTGTGTGCTATGGAATCTCGGGTTGTAGAATTAAAATTAGCTCTTAGGTAGCCACCCCTTGTCTTTTAGTTGATTAATTAACTAATACTAACAGATAACTTGCTCAAATGATAAAAAAGAGAGGCACAGTCGTAGGGAATCCGGCGCTCACTACCGAATCAGAATCCACTCGCTTTTCAAGGTTTTAAAAACGGTTAAATTTTAGGAAGAATTGGTAACTCCGAAGGATGCGAATCCTAAGGTTGCCGGTCCCGTACACAGCGGCGAATAGGTTTTGGTCCCCCGTTCCCGCTCCCGGCAATGCCTCGGATTCGTCCAACGGACGTAGTTTTCACCAACTAAAATTATTTAATTAAATTAATGTACTGAAAAAATTGTGAGACGAATCCTAATTGGGTCGCGGCGCGCTTTTACCCAATGACCAAACCTCAAAAAAACTACTCACTCATTATAAAAAATAAAAGGAATAAAACCCTAGAATTAATCATGTTTTTTTACGCGAGATAAAAAAAATAAATAAACAAAAGATCACAACTAATTGAATACCGACGAACAACTTTAATAAAGAACAGAAATCAATACGAATTATCGGAATACGAAGATCTGAACAAAACTTCAAAAGCTTGAAGGAAAAAGAAAATCTGAAAAGAAGAACGCGAGTACAAAACTGCAAAATAATATTTGAAATAACAAACGATTTGCGAAGCTCTCGTTCTCTGTTTCCCTTGTCAGCCCCGTTCTTCGTTTCTATTTTCGAAAATGATACACCCACCGAGGCTCCCCCACCGCACTGCCCACGGCACGCACGCTGGGTCCACTCCGGCCACCGGATGGCAGATCCGAGCCGTCCAAAAATTCTAAAAAAAAAAACCGAGTGGGCTCTTGCAAAAATCAATGGCATCCGATGTGTGTAGGTGCTCGATCCGAACTTCCATTTTTAACGTCTTAGATCATTTGATTTTTGGAAGTTCGGATCGAGGACCTACATACGTTGGATGCTATTGATTCTCGCGCAAGCCCACTCGGTTTTTTTTTTTTAAATTTTTTGGACGGCTCGGATCGGCCGTCCGGTGGCCGGAGTGGGCCCGACATGTGTGCGGTGGGCGGTGCGGTGGGGGAGCTGCGGTGGGTGTATCATCTTCCTTCTATTTTTCTGTAAAAAGTGCTACCTACAAAACAGATCTCTGCGGCCCCCTTTTTTATATTTTTTTTCCGTCCAAATCCTTCCTGAAACCCTTTTTCCTCCTTTTATAATAGTGCCCCGGCCGTGTCCCACTTGAAGAGCCCTTTTTTTTCTTTTCCTTTTTTCAGCCGTACTCCATATTTATCTTGGCCCACCATTTTTCTAACTGTGAATCATTGGACCTAGGCCTGTCAATGGATCGGATCCGATCCGAAAAATTCAATCCGGATCTGGATCCAGATCCGATAATCCGAATCCCGTAATTCAATACGGATCCGGATCGGACTCGGATAGGATCGGATTAAATCTGTTATCAATCCGAATCCGAACTTTATTTTTTAAAAAATTTTAATTTAAAAAAAAAAGTAAAATTTTTATTTTGAAAAAAAAATGTTTAAGAAGTTGTATTTTTATTTTTATTTTAAATTTTTTAAATTTTTTTCGGAAATTAATTTTTTTTTGAAAAAATTATTTTTTTTTGCTAAAATTTTTGAAGTAAAAAAAGTTTTCAGATCGGATCCAGATTTTTCGGATTCGGATCCGGATTCTCACTATCGAATTTGAGTCTTATCGGATCCGGATTGGATTGTGTCTTATCGGATCCGGATCCGAATCAAGATCTGTCGGATCCGGATCGAATCCGGCCCATTGACAGGCGTAATTGAACCCACCTTATTTCCTTAGGTAAATAAGCACAGTCAAAGAGAATCAAATCTTCTAGCATTTAACATTGGCCCCATAATATACATTGGGCCCACCATTTAATTTACTCCAGTTTGATCGGCTATGGGTTGCGAAACAGTCTCCAAACTCATCAATTAATTACGTTCAGTTCCAAACTCTCGACTCCATATTGCAAATTGGGCACTCCACTTGATTGAATCCAAACGAAACAACTTCAAACGCCGTTTAATATTTTGACTTTGAGCTTTTTGTATCGAATTGTCCAAATATCTACAACACCAAAATAAAGCATAAAACTCTGAATAATAATATAAATAGAACTTAACAAAGATAAATTAAGGAGCGCTAATGTGAATATTTACGTGCCTATCAGCAAGCAATTTTTACACAAGAGAGAACAACTTTCACAAATATATTGTACAAGTACAGTGAGATGAAAATACTCAACCCAAACTCTCAAGCTCACAAGTAACAGTTTAACAGTCTCCAAGATTATGAAACTGTTGGGATTTGACACACATCGGTTAATTATTTCCTCCAAAACTAGTATATAAGTCTGGACGGCCTCTCCACTTTATACCAATTGATTTGAACTCGGATTCTTTAACAGAAACCAAATTCTCTCAACTTAGCCCAATTTAATCAAGACTTCTGAAACCAAATTCTCTCATTCTTAACAGTCTCCAAGATTCTGCCCTTAGATATATATATATATATATATATCAACTTCTCCTAGCTCCTGGAAGATGCTAATGACACGCGCTCACTGGTGCCAGTCTCCCGCACGCATATTCCCCGCTTAGCCTACCAGAGGGCTGATAATCTAGCCGGAGTTGGTGCAAAATAAGCTGAAGACTAGGTGGTCACAGTCGACATTCCACCCTCGAAAAGGCCTTTTTCATCGAGGATTGCCTATTGTTGTGATTGACTTCTGTTAGTCTTTTTTTTTAACTAGTATTTGTCTATGGTTGTGAACCTATATTTGATGCCGGACTCTGTTATGAATTTCCGATGACACCCCCATTTTGCTAGCAGAGAAGAGTATGTTTGCAGTTTTTCAATTGATTTAGCTACATTCATCCAAAATATATTAGCGACCGGACGACCGACTTCTATCACGAAATCCTATTTCCACCATATAAAAAGAAACTTCCTTAAGTGATTTGGACTTCTAACAGTTGATTGTAGCTTCAAACCAACGGAGGTTTTGTAGCAATTTAACTCACCAACTTGTCATGATTTGTATCACCTTTGACACTTTATCTGTTCCTAATTAAATTTGCTTAGATATCAATCAAGATTTAACTTTCTTAATTTTAGACCATTACGGTACATGAAGCTAACATTAATCCATTCAATCTCAATGATTGTACGATATAGGGGTAGTTCAAACTTCCCCATCAAGTGAAAACAAAAAAAGAAGGAAACAATCATGTCTACCAAAACATGAGGACATAATTGTTTTTATTAGTAACCGGAGGGAGGAGAGACATCTTTGGTGGACCACCATTAAGTATCTTTTGAAACAATCCTAAACATTTTATGCGATTAAATCAAACAAATACTACAACCAATTGGGGTAACTCAGTTGGTTAAGACTCTTACATTTCAATAGGAGATTAGGAGTGCGAGTCTTCCCATTTGTTGGGCTTAGTTATCTCGTGGATTCTCACAATTGATATAGTGTCCCGGATTTGTACTTACTAACCGGTGGCTGCTGGCTTGTTAGAAAATCGTATGAAATGAATCTTTTATACTTGCAAATAAATCAAGGTCGATATTATTTTCTTGTTAAGTTTAAGACAAATTTGAATAACCCCCTATTTGGCTCAACAAAAAATACTCCCTACGTTCCAAAATAGATGACCAAAATCACTATTTAAGCCTCTCATAAATAAATTTTATATATTAAGTCATAATATTTTACATACTCCCTCCGTCCCAAATTCTTGGTCCTCTACGATTTTACGTGCAATTTTTAATTGTTTATATCTCTCAATGTATATTTTTTTTTATGTATTTGAAAATATTGTTTTTATAGAAATAATTGAAATATATCAAACAAGTTTCATATTGCATATTTTAAACAATATAAATTGAGAGATATAGGCCATTGAAAATTACATGTAAAATCGTAGAGGACCAAGAATTTGGAACGGATGGAATATGTAATATGGATTTTGTTTTATAGATCTCAATTAATTTTATTAAACAAGATTTTTAAATTAGGAAAAGTACTATAAATTACAAAATCTAGATGATTGTTTGAGAGATGTGAATAGTGATTTGAGACATTCATTGTGGAATTTTTTCAATTTTCACTCATTATTTTGTATCTAACATTTTGACGTTTGTAATATATTAATGTTCAAATCCTTTTTTTTTCTATGAAAACTCGTATATATGTTTTGCATCAACATTGACTTTTATGACATCTACTATATGTTGAGTTTTTATCTGGACGTTTCAATTTTTTATTATGCGTATATTATAAATTTCTATGTATATCAAAATTGTTTTATACTCTCTCTGTTCCATTTTGTTCGTCCTTTTTTTTATGTTCGCGTCAGTTTTCAATCGCTTATATCTTCTAATATGAATCTCCAAAAAATATGCAATATGAATCTTATTTGATAGATATCAATTTGTACTATAATACAAAGTTGTCGAAATCATGAAAAATGTCGTAAATTGAAATATATACACAATAGACACAAAAAAGACAAAAGGAATAATGGACAAACAACAAAATAGAACGGAGAGGGAGTACATATGTTATGAATTTGATTGATGACTTTGAGGTGGATTAAAGAGGGTAAAAATAAGGCAATATACCATGTTCATACTGTAATAGGACTGTGTACAAATTTACACATCGATGTCAACAGTATGCCAAAAAACTTTTGACCCAATAACATTAGGAGTGCACTTAAGTGCTAGAAAGGAAAAATTCGAAAGTTCAACTCCTTTTTCATGGTCCTCGTATAATTATTCTAATGATACTGATCACTTTCGTTTCGCCAATCAAAAAAATCGATGTCATCCACATGAGAGAGAGAGATTTAATCAGACCAAAAGGCAAAAGGGAGTAAAATACTTTTATGAACCACATTGGATACTTCCCCCCTCTTTCTTTAAGCTATCTTAAGAACAAATTAAAACATCGACTTAAAACGCACCAAAACGTCTAAGCAGTATTATATAATTGTACGATTATCGGCTTATTCCCCTTTCAAGTATGTGATAGTCATTGTTTAATTGGCAGACGACTTTTAGATTACCCCAAATGGTATTACCTTAATAAATTAATTCTCTTTTGCTTCTTATAATAATCAACATTCGTCTTTCCTATTTTGGAAAGGAATCACAAGATTCGGAGAGATTATTCAATTCCCTTGGGGCATTACGTTTTGGTGCCCCAAACCTCTATCCACTACATATTGTTGTAAGGTCTATACACTTAGTTTCGGACCTCACAAAAATGTGTGGTTGAGGAGAGGTCTGGAACACCACGTGACGATGCCCCGAGAGCATTGAATAATTTTTACAAGATTCGGATGTCTGTGTGTGTGTTTTTTTAATAAAAACTTTTGCCTCAATTGCCCTAGCACGATGGGTATCCACAACTTGTTCTTAAAATAGTCATTACTAGATGAGATAAACTTTTTTCCGGTTGAGGTGTAAATTAGGTGTTTACACCGTCGTTATGTGTGGGTCCATCGACACTTTATCACAATAATCTGAATTGTTTATTTTGTAGGCCCACTGAATAGTGTATATATGCAAAAAAAAATTAGTTTGACCCAACATCGATAGATATATCAAAAATTAAATTTTGATTTGGAAAATCAACAGCTTGAATCATTTTACTTAAAAATTATTGACAGAATTTAGGCTGTTGATTTTATAAACCAAAATTTAATTTTTGATATACCTATCGATACTGAGTCAAGCTAATTTTTCGCCTATATACACTACTCTGTGAGCCTTAAAAAATGAACGATTTAAATTATTGCGATAAAGTGTCAATGGGGCTCGCACATGGCAGCGGTGTAAACTCCTTGTTTACACCTCAACCGGAAAGAAGTTTATACCGACTTGCAGTAGGTAGAAGGAGGTTTTGAATATTTTTGTATTGGTCCAGCCAGGAAATCTTTGTTTGGATTTGTATTGGAGTGATGAGTCCAAAGTTACATCATTTTTCAAAATGTCATGGGCTTCGCCTCTGATTAATTTTCGCACTGCTCTCATGCTTGCGCTCTTGCAAATTTTAGTTGTTTGAGATGTGTTTCAAAAATACTTTCACACTGTCGTTTTTACTCACGCACGCAAATTATGTGACTTTGTGAGACGTCAAGTGCATTTTCCATACACATCTCACTCACAATATGTAATTTGTTTTTCTAATTATTTATTTGAGAATTTTGATATTAGAAAAAAAAAACCATTATGCAAGACCACCTGGTATATCCATGATTGTGCTTTGGCTTATTAATTACTTTAGTTTTTCCATCTTTTCCCCATAAATCTTGTGTTAGGATTTCAAAAATTCCATATCTATATATATATTGACACCAATTTTAGAACGCAAATCCAAATACAATTTTAAAACTATGTTAATCTTGTGTTCCTAGCATTGCTCTATTCAATTCACACGGAGCTTTGTTAATTAAGGTTTCTTTCCCCATAGCCCAGAGGGTTAGATCTCAAGGCTCGCCGATTCACACCGAGCACACATAACATTATCAAGAGTATAGATACTGATAAACTGTTGAGAATATAATATAAAGTTACTCATTTCTCTAACAGCGTAATTACCTCTTAGATAAGTTGGTATTTAATAGTCTAATAATATAAACAAAATACTACGTATATAAGTTCAAATAGTAGCTTTACATGCTATCATTCTTAGGTTTGAAACTTTTTTCCTCTCTTCGTTTGATCAGCTGGGTCGACTTTTTCACTTGGTAAATAGTACTCCTAGTTGCTTTCAAGAAAGTTGCGTAGAGAGAGAGAGAGAGAGAGAGAGAGAGAGTCGATCGAACTTTGGGAGGGGGGGGGGGGGGGCGGGGGCTGTGTCGGCCATATGAATAATGAGACTCTTTGAAGTCTCTGCTGATAGTAATAGCCAGAACTCATTTTCCAACAATATTCCAAGTTTTGTACTGAAAGCGAATTTCGGCGACTCGATCAAACCAGATTCTATATATCTCCAAAAAGCCAGTCCCCCCCACAAACGCCTTTCTTTTTAGTCATCAAAACAACAACGCTATCATGATGACTCAAGAGACAACCTTTTTTCACCGATTTGGTGTCCCCCCTGGCTGGCCGACTTCTGCCTCCCCTTGTCCCTCCCCATGGTCTAATTAATTATTCAGTGTTCCCGAAACACGGCAATGGCAACGTGGCGCTCCGAGACACTCTAACAGAACCACACATTCTCATTGGATTCACAATTAAGTGTGTGTATTTATATAGAACTCACATAAACGTGTGGTGCTAGCTAGCTAGGGTGATCCGAAACACCAAATGGTTTGTTCTGCTTCGGGGCTACTAAATAATTACTCCACATCATATATTACTAGTTATAAGCACATGAGCTTCTCTCTAATGGTTAGATGCATAACATCAAATTTTGACAATATTGAACTCTAAAACAAGCTTTCTATAAGAGCATAATCTTGTAACAGTACTTGGAGCCACTTGTTTTCAAGTCAAAGCTAATTTTCGGCTTGCATCAGTGTTTTCTTAGAAATTTGGCAAAGTTTCCCAATGGTGCCAACTTCCTTTCTTAGCCATATTCCATGATGGCCTTTCGATCTATTGACCTATTTCATAGAGATTTGAACAAAAATGATAGCAACACGCTAATGTAGATGTGAAATGGGCAATGTGCCAAATTTGGTTTGATAAACGGCAACACCATTTTTTGGCTTGAGAAATGCATGACCATATGATATTGGAGTTCATTTTTTTGAGACTCCTTGCGGAATAATGTCTTTGGCTTGAGAAATGGCTTACCATTAGAGAAGTTCTAATGGTTATAACAAAAGTTCAACTAGTTCCATAATGTTATACTACATCAAATGATTCAAATCGTACCAAGTTGACAAGGTTTGGCAATATCTTAACTTTTAAATTTTGATTTGACATCTTGTGAAGGAATCAACTTTTGACTTCTCGAGAAATAACATTTGCCCTATGAGGACAATTACATCGCTGAATATATCGTTATGTATGAACAAGTTACGGCTATATTCATCCATTTGAAGATGCTCTTGATAATATTGCAATTTATAATTCCTCAAGTTTCAAACATGATTTTAAAGGGAAATCCAAGTTATCAAAATAATTTAAAGCCGATCAAAAAAAAAAATTAATTCCATTGTCCCTCGCTCTTTTTTTTGTTTTATTTCCTATATGAATTTTATTTTTTTAACAGCAAAAAAAGGTTATATTAATCTTTGATAACAAATTGCAGAAACTAAAAGAATCCTAAGCACGAAGCATCGCTACGTGCTGTAAGACCTAACTCACAAAGTTGACACCCCATCACTTCGACAATCATATGCCATCAAGATCCAAAATGGAAACAACACCACTCCGAGGTTGGCAGGTATCCAACCAAGACATAAACCCCAAAGGCCAAAACCCAACCATTACATTTACTAATACAATACAATACGATATTTGTTTTCAAAAGTATACTCGACGTACGTAAGATCGATCAGAGCATCTCTAATAAGACTCTAACCCATCTCCCATCCTAGATGTTATGTTCGAAAAAAAATCCTATATGTTATTTACAAAGTAACTTTTGAGGATTAATTTACTAATTAATACTCAAATCTACGTACATTCTTTGTTTTTCATCTCGATAGCTCTCTTTCAAGATTTTTACTCACTTCTCTCACGGGTCCTCCCCTTTTTCTTTCTTCTAAAATAAAATTTTTATTCTTATTGAAATATTTTCAATGTTGGACTCATTTTAAAGGTATCGTCTATATCTTCTTACTGGAGTCAGTTTACTTTTATCCAAATCCCGTTTTTATAATGGTAAAGTAACAAGTATATCACAAAAGTCTAACAAAAAGTAAAAAGGATCGCTATTGTCGGCATTATATTTTGATGTCAAAATTGAAAAAGGATAATGGTGAGAGAAAATATAGTTTTTCAGAATGGAGAATGAAAATTAAGGTTCCATTTTGGAGAGTACTCCAAATGCAATAAGGCCGTCTCAACGGCACCTGTTGGTTCCAATATGGTTTTCCATGATTCTTCAAACGAAGCAAACAACCGAAGTTGTACTTTTTGAAGAAAATTGAATCATCGTTAAAAAAATCCTACTAATTTCTGATAATCAGTCGAATTAATCAGTATAACAAGATCACTTTAGAAGTGCGTGCCTACGACCTACTATAGGTAGCTAGTGTGTTTCAACTGAGTTGTAGGCGATGACTTTGAATGCACAGATCAGTCCCTCTAGTCAAGTTTAAAGGATTGATCAGCAGAAAGTTATAAAAAAAGGTTTAAAACTTTCAGCAGTAAATTATAAATATATACAGTCGTCATCATTGAGTTAAAATTTTGACTACGTCCTAATAGTAATAAGTCTTCCCTAAAGCTAAAAGCTCATGTTTTTGTGGGGAAATATTAACTAAAATGTTATTTAGCAGAAGCAATTTTGACTATTATCATTAGCCGGAAGATCAAAAAATTTATTAAAAACTAACCCTAAAAGAAAAAATGCAGTACTATCGTTTTCACTCCCCAATCTTTCAGCAGAAGTATGTTTTAGTTCCTGAGTGAAAAATCTCAAATAGATGACTTTATACCTGAAAAAGTATATCATTGGTGAGGTATGTCCATATGTCCTACCTTGTAATCACCTAATTAAGGAGCTACAAGTCTAGTACATTAAGGAGCTACGAGTGTGTGTGTGTGTGTGTGAGAGAGAGAGAGAGAGAGAGAGAGAGATCTGAGAAGCATAACTGGTGTTATATATGCAGGATAAACAGCATACAAAAACATGGCATTTCCACTTAGGGAAAATAAAAAAGAAAAGATGAGAGGCAGACCAGAATTGCACCCCAACATACCTTACATCCACTCATGAGAGCAAAAATGACACTCTCACGCCACGCCCTAGGCTCCTAGCTACTCAATTCTAATCAAAACCCAACAGTGAATTAAAACCGGAATGCATCATAACATGACTTGTTTTCATGCATGTTTTACTGCGGTAGTAATTCCTATTAACGCATTTTTTTCGGTTCTACTTGCTCCAGCTAGCTCCTTTTCCAATTATAAGTCATTTTTGGAGAGTTGTGTCAAACATCAGACCCAAAAATAATATATTTTTGTAAATGGATTTGATTTCTTTTACACCACTCAAAAGATCTCAACTAAACCTTTTAATTGGTGTAACAGAGAATTCGAAATTATTCACAAGAATACGTTATTTTTTTAATCCAAATATTGACGCAGCTCTCCAAAAAAAAAAAACGACAATAACTAATAATTGGGGACGGATGATGTTTTCAATTCGCAAGTGTGACTTGTTAAGTTGCTCCAATACTACTACCTCACATGATATCCAGACTAGCTAGGTCCATCCTAATGCATAAATAATTTTCTCGCAATTTTTTTTTTTATCAGCAAAGAAAGTTGATCGCAATTATGGAGTATTTTTTTTTTTTTATAATGGTGAACTATTAAGTGATGTGAATGGTGACGTGCGTATAGCATCACACTAGATAATACCCACCATTATTACCCAGATAATGCGACCCTAACCAGACTACTTAACTCTTAATTACTGTTAAGCATCATAATTTTGAACGTTTAACTGCTGTTCTATCTGCATTCAAAAACTTTGCCGATTTTCTTTTGGGTTGATCAGATTTGATGCTTCAAAGAGACTCGTTAAACATATAGCTCCACAGACTATCCCCATCAGAATTCCCCGGCGAATCATCATCGGACGGCGGCGAGTTAATCCGCGGCGGACTCACCAGCATTCCCCCGGCCATGTCCACCAGCAAATTCGGCAAGTCGAACAACTCCTCCTCGTCAATAAACTCATCGCCACCACCGGCAGCGCCACTGGCTTCGTTTTCTGCCGGCCGCGGCCCGGAGGGCTGCCCCTCCCCCACCTTCGGGCCGCAGTCAGGCTCTTCTGTCTTCATTAACGCGGCGGCCGCAGAAGCCGCTGCGCGTATGTCTTGTGGCGACGAAGAAGCCGCCACTGGATAGGACTGATCGGGAAAATTGAGAACCGCGTCTCTGCCCTTGAGGGCCAGCGCCGCCACGTCGTAGGCGGCGGCCGCCATCTCCGGAGTCGGGTACGTGCCGAGCCAGATACGTGTCGTCTTCCTCGGCTCCCGAATCTCGGACACCCACTTGCCGCTCCTGCACCGTATCCCGCGGTAAATCGGATGTTTTCCTGCGGGCGGGCGGCTAGATGAGCCCGCGGAGGAGGCAGCGGAGCTCATGGTCCCGGTGGTGGCCCTATTAGCTCGTTGGACTTGGACTTTTTCCAGGAAAGAGAGAGAGAGAGAGAGAGAAAGAGTTTTTTCACACGTGGTGATAGGTATAGTAGCCGAATGGGGTGGTGTTGGTGGCGCACGATAGGCTGAGATGGTTGGTCAACTTGGTCTACTTTTGGCGCAAGTTAGTAGGGTTTGGTGGGTCACCCATGATTTAAAAAATGCATATACATATATGTAATGTATATATATATGAGAGAGAGAGAGAGAGAGAGAGAGAGAGAGAGAGAGAGAGAGATTGGTGTGTTCGTATATAGGGGTGGGGTGATTGGGTGATTTAAGGGAGTGTGAAGATTTTATGTAGGGTATTTTAAGGGAGTGTGAGGATTTATATTTGAGAGTAGAAATATAATTAAGGGGTGAAAGGCGTGGGGAATTCGTGGCCTTTTGATGGTGGGGTTCATAGTTTCAGGGGGCTGTGGGAGCTTGTATGATTAAGAAAGCACACGCAAAATTTTGATGTACAAGCTAGCAATTAGCTGTTACTCATTTTGGATAATATTCTTAACAAACGCCTACTACTTGATTGCATGTGTCATCATCAACTTCTCAAGTGTATGCTGGGTTCTGACTTTAATTAATATGCACGAAAAGGTACTGTGTGATGTTCATATGCATGTTTCTGTGTGCATATCCGTAAGTATGTATGTGTGTATGTATGTCTGAACGTGTACATAATAGAACCCGGTTTGCACATAGTTTTGGGGCATGATCACGTAGCACACCAAGACCGTCGCTCACCGAACATTTTGTGTACATACACTTAACAATGAATAGTACAAGATTTTGTGGTGGCTAATTAAGGACCATGGAGCGGCACGCGGCCATCCTCCAAGAGCACCTTATGATTTTTCATCACCCAAGACATTTAATTAATTTTGGAATTTTTTTGGTGTTCTGGTTTGTTTGTTTTTTTTTTCGTGTTTACGGCAAGGAAAGCAATGAATATCGGAACCGTTGAGTTTTCATCCTCTTGCAAAGACTATTCAGAGAAAATTGAAAATGTTTTCTTTGTTGTGGTTTTATAAGTAGGGATGACCACTGTATCCGTCATGTTCCTGCCTCCGACCTCCGTGCCCTAATCCCATAAGGAAGTTTTGCATTTATATACTGTGTAGATTTTATTTTTTAAAATCAACTAATAAGAGTAAATTGCCAAATAGTATTTTAGTTTTGGAGTAGTTTTTTAACTCTCAACGCTATATTTTTTTTCCAAGTCTATCTTAAGAGAACAAAGTTAATGTAGACTACAAAGATGAATGAGACCCGATTAATTATTCGATCTCCGATCCCGGCACCTCTCCTTTTGCCGCCCTAATAATCGATCCGACTCTGAGACCTGCCTCATCGTCGTCCTTACTTATAACTGACTCATCTCAGATATATTATCCAAAGTAATTTCAAAAATAATTCAATTACGTTTGGTATTTGGATAATATTATTACCATAGCATAACTCTATTTTTAAAAACATACTTTATTGGTGTACATGCTTGTATTTAGCATAATCAGAGCAAAGCTATGCATGGACTGGTTCCGGCCAAATAAATTGTTATTTTATCACCTGACTAGTTCCGAATACAAGATGTTAAGAGGGAGCAACATGATTCACTGGCCTTAATGACTAGGTCAACCCCGAGCAGGGTTGCCTGTTACCTTGCCTAAAGACCATGCAATATTGACAGGGCCGGGTGTAGCCATGGCTCGCTCGTAAGAAGGTAGAGCGGGCAGGAAAGTATACACGTAAGTTTTTGCGCACGCGCCTTCGAACTCAAACCAGCGGACGTACGGGATAGTTGCTTTCATGAATTGATCGGTCATATGACTTCTAAACATTCATTTTGTGCATGTGTTCTATTGATTTGTGACATTTGTCTGCTCATCAACAGCTAGCATATATATTTTTTGAATAGACACATACATTTTTTTTTTCTTATTACGTGTGAAAAAGATATAGATTTGGAGCCTTGGCTAACAAACAAGGTCTTAGGATATGGTCCAATCAGCGTCGTCGTCGATCGCATAGTAATTACTACACTACTTACACAGTAGTATATATCAACTGCTGTTTTCTTGATACCATTTTTTCCAGCTAGGTTAAATGCCTCAAAATTAGGGCCGGGTTGTTCCCTGGAGATTAATTTCAGATTAATTCGAAATCTCTCCTAAACATTATCAACTATTATATATGCGGCTATACACGGGACTATTTTGCTTCAATTTTAATTGGGTTCTCAAACAGTAGTAGACGTACGGTGAAATTGATCATGATCCTTCGGTATTAATTAATCGAGGTGCACGTGACTGGCCTTTATTTTTTTTTTCCCCTGTTTTGAAATTCCCTTGGCCCGCTTGTCATGTTTGATTGATCATGTTTGAAAAGATGGAAGTTCCAACAAAGCCAAACCCCTTAAAAGAGATGTTGGGTTGTTAAATAACAGTCAAATTAATAAAGCACATTACTACTACTTATTAATTGGGGTCGCACCTGAATATCTCATGGATGGTATGAAGCCAACAAGGTGCAATTCATATCTGCAGTGAATATATACTGTAGTGGACCCTCACTAGATCTATTTGGCTTTATTTTTATTTTTTTTTCCACTAGATTCTCGATTTAGGTGCTATAATTACAGGCACATGGTTCTCGATTAATTTAGGTGTATTGGGAAACTGATCCCAACGTCCTTAATTTTACAATTTACATATATTCACGTGAGATGATCAGGATGCATGGAGCTAGCTAGGGTTTGCATAACCAGCTGCTAGCTAGAAATCTAAGAAATAATTAGTAATGTGTACTACAATGAAAATATAGTCAACTTCTATTGCTACTACTTGGCAAAACATATGCAAAAAGGATGCAATTGGTCTCCACTACATAACCACTTTTTAGTTTTATTTTTAGAATTTGGAAGTGCCGATATTGTACATTATAAACATTTAATGTGTATTTATACTCCTATATATGTATATAGGGTGGGGGCAAGGCCAACTCAACCTTGCTAAAATCACCACACACACACACACATGGGTGGGTGGGGGCAAGGGCAACTCAACCTAGCTAAAATCACCACACACACACACATGTGCAAGGGCAACTCAACCATACATTTCCCTTTTGTCCCAATATAAGATCCACACGAGCATGTTCTTCCCAAATTAGCTCAATCCGATATCAAGGCATTTTCAGAATTTTGATAACGGTAAAGGTTTTTTCAGAATTCGTAGAGAATTCTGAAAAAGCTCTTACGGATATCAGATTGAGCTAATTTTATACAAGAAAACATAAAAAATACTAACAAGAATAGCTCGCAGTCTGAATCATTTTAGTGGGACTCAAAATGGACCCCACAAAATAATCAATCACGCTCATTTATTGAGCACCAATCAAGAACCAAGGGTCCAAGGGAAATGGTTTTTTTTTTTTTCTAAGCAAAAAGGATTTATTAATCGTTATAAGGATTACAAAGATTAAAATGATCAAGGGCACACCGGCATAAAAGCCACCTAAGACCTAAAGGAAGGCAAGATGCCAACCGGAAAACAAAACCAGAACAGACCGATCAGAAAACACCAGGACCTAACAAGCAAAAATGATAAAGAAAGCACCAAACCATCAACACCAACCCAAGCAAAACTGGAAAAGCAGCCCAAGCAACCAAAATAGAAAAACCAAAGCACAACGATCCAAACTAAGGGGGCAAACCGAAGGCCAAAACCCCAGAACTTAAAATCAGAAAATTCCAAGGAGAGAGAAGCTCCTTCCTCATTTTCATCAAGATCCTCCAAGTCATCCTCCTCCTCCAATTCATCTAGAGCGTTGATCCTTTCTGCTAATTAGTTCTCCCACATTTCAAAATTCCCTTGACAAGAAATTCCTCCCCCTCCAGGCTCAATGCCTAACCTATGACCAACATCTAGAATTTTCCGAGCCTCCTTGAACAGAAGCTAGCGAAGAGGAAATACCCTTCTTTTTTTTAAGAATTTGGTTATCGATTTTAACACCAACCTCCGCGATATGTTTTCTTGTGCCACAACGACACTGTTTAGTAGGGGAGAGCACCATTAATGCTGACCCTATCAGCTGCCATCAGGTCCCCGCGTACTCAATTGTACGTTGTAATATCAAGATCCACGATGTCCAAAGAGCAGTCAATAAATTTTTGTTTGATCGATATGGCCCCCTCCGTCCGAGTTCTCTACAATGTGATTCTTATTAATTACTGTACAAAACAACAATAATCATGCCCAAAGGAATTGCCACTATTCATCGACTTCTCCTTCTACTTTTTTTTTTTGTTGCTTTTTTTTTTAATAAAAAAAAAAAACAACAACAATGAAAATCTCCCTCCATTCCCCGTAAGTGAACAGTGAGATTGGACCCTAGGCTCAATCAAGTGCGCCAAAGCTAGCCCGAACACCTGAATTATTTTTAAAAAAAAAATTCCCCACCATGCATGGGAATTGTCTCTGTCACTCACAATTTTTGGTTTGTTCAAGTCATATGTATCGGTGTCTTGAAATCCTTAATCGAAATGTCGCTTAAAATTTTGTGGCAGTATTATTGCTTTATATAGGTTGGGACCCAAATAGGGCTTGTCATTGTGACTCAAAAGTTAAAAATTTGGGTCTTTATGTCATAAAAGAAAGATAAATAAAGTTAACTAAGAGATTTGGACAGATGAGCATGAAAAATAAACTTTTTTTTTGGTCTTCCATAAGATTTCATGTTTGATCCTTACGGGATCCAAACACTTCGAACCATTGAAGGGTTTACCCGGGTTTTAACTTCTGTGTCTCAGAAATGCGTGCAACAAAATGCGGTTATAAAAAGAAAAAAGAAAGATACGAAGTTGGGACTCTTTTCACGTCACACGGATCTCTACGACTAGCCTTGGTAATGTAAGCAAATCACGGCAGTAGGAGAGCTGGCACCGGCCCAATAATTTCCACCCCAATAAGTCTACCCAAGGACTGATAAATGAATTCATCAAAGTACAAGGCGTTAACATAATATTAAGAAATATTTTTTTTGAATGCGGAAAAAGGGAAATTTTATTAGGCTCCATTCCGGAAATATTCTTAAAAAATAAGTACTTATTTCGAAACTTTTCATTCAAAAATAAGAAGGGTCATTCCACAAAACCCAAATAAAAAGTTCCTTTCACATTTTCAAACTCAAAAATAATGTAAATGAAAAAAAAAATCAAATTTTTTTGTACTATATTAAAGATTTCAATAAGATTTATCAAACAAGATCCATAGTGATAAGAAAATTATTTGCGTAAACACATGATTTTTGAGCTTGAAGTTGCCTTATATGAAAAATAAGACTGTTGCTACGAGAATGGGCACCGGCGGAGGGAAATCGTACCGACGGCCTCGCCGGGCCGTCTCTGGCCACCGGACGGCCGATCCGAGCCGTCCAAAAATTCTAAAAAAAAAACCGAGGGGGCTAACGCGGGAATTAACGACATCTAAGGTGTGTAAGGTGCTTGATCCGAGCACCCCACGATGGCCAGAGACGGCCCGACGTGGCCATCAGTACGATTTCTATCCCTAGCCGGTCGGTACCTATATAAATTCTTCCAAAATAAGTACCAACCTTCTTATTTTCCGGAACAAGGCTTCTTATTAGACAAAAAATAAATTCTTATTTCGATTCTGGAACGGGCCCTTAGGCTCCGTTCCGGAACAAAAAATACGTCCTTATTTTTTAAGAAGGCAATTTCAAGTTCAAAAATTATGAGTTTATTGAAATTTAAAAATATGCAATATGGATCTTATTTGAAAAATCTCGATGAGATCTTTTATACGATGCAAAAAAAATTGAAAAATTATTTTTTATTTACTTTATTTTTGTGTTTGAAAATGTGAAATAAACTGCTTATTTTTTAAGAAGGTTTCTGGAACGGGGCCTTAATCTTTTAAGTGAACACAAAGACTAAAACGAGCAAAGGGAAAGACAACAAGTGCTCATCCGAGTTTCAAATCCCTATTTGGCCAATCAAGGAGACACCCCCAAGGGACAAAGCTTAGCACCTAAGACTAAGAGACCAAAAGCTCAGATAATATAATAAGCACAAGCGGGATGTAGCCCGAACATCTAAAAGGCCTAAAAGCTCGAATTACACAGCTAAGCCTAAAAAACCCAAACCCTAGCCCAACTACAGACACACCCCAACCACCCTCCAACAATTGCCGACCACCAACAACCCCAAGCTACCACCACCATCAGCAAATCCACCAGCCGGCTCATTCCTGTGTGAGTTCGGTTTGGCCTAACGGCGATGGTGGCTTGCGTCTGGCAATGGTGTGGCCATTGATCTACGCTTATTGGATGTTCCAAGACGGAGGTGTGCGTAGGGCCGGCTAAAAGGAGAGGCAGAAGAAGTAAGGGCTTTGGGCCCCCAAAAAAAGGTTAAAAATGAGGGTCTCTAAAATTCTAGGATCCATATATATATGTATGTATATATGGCCCCAAAATTTTTTTGCACTGAGCCTCGTTTACACAAAATATGTCCAATTGAAATTTAAGAACAACAAAATAGGCCTAACGGTAGAATTAATAAGTTTGCGGCAAAAAGTGCGAGAAGACTAATTTTCAAATGACGGATTTCGAGGTATTGTAATAGTTACATTTTTTTTTTTTGGATAATTATATGCTTATATTTGTAATAGTAATTTTTTTGTAATGGTTTTTTTTTTTTTATGAGACTCTTTGTAGACCAAACTTTTGCATGGAAAATATAGGGAGGCCTCACTTAAGAGGTTCGCTTCCAGCCTTCAAAACTTAAGAGTCAGCCCTGGATGTGCAGCGGCGTCTTCGCTTTTTTGGATTCTATTGGTCATCTTTTTTTTCCGGTAATATTAGAAAATATTGTATTACCATGTTTCTAGATTTCAATATTACAGTATGTTTCTTGTTTACGCTACGTTAAGATATATATATATATATATATATATATATATATATCCTTATTATGCGTATTTTCTTCATTGGTTTAGGTTTCTTGGTTACCAAATTGTGTAGCAAATATAAAGGCGTACTAGAGTTACAATCAAATTAATCAATAATACCCATCAATGAAAACAAAATTCTCGTCAATTCTCTTTTTCTTGACATGGGGAAAAGACTTGAAGGTAGAGTTGGGGCTTTTAGGTCTAGAGCTGTTAGGGCAGGGCTGTGCTTTTTCCTGTCGCACATTTATAGACACCTTGTTCTAATCACCTCTTCAATAGTAATTCAGAGTACCGTGATGCAACTCCCAATAGGCATTGGCCATAACAATGTGTACGTGCTTGGTCTGGTCCCTACTATTTTGGTCCCCTGGGAATACTGCTGTAGTTACGAATGTTACTATTCATTTCCCACTCCAACCTTTACAGCTCTCTCTTCACTAATCACAAGCCATTTTTCACTTTATACGTACACGGATCGATGAACATTTCTACTTATCTATGGACCACGCGTGCCTGACCGATTACAAATTTTCATTTGCGCCTTTGGTTTGTCCGAGAACTCTCTCCCCTGCGGGAAGGCGGTTGGGGAAATTAGAAGAAGGACGAGCATGGTACCATTCTTCTTTCTTTTTCACTTGAGATGAAATTCTTGGATGCCTAGCTGAAAAACTTACTCAATTCCCTTAATTGCTTTAGTTTTGGCAATCATATGCATTTTGTCCATACTGAAATTGAAGAAAATTTGCGAATTGACAACCAACAAAATGTTCTATCTCTGACTCTCAATTCCTCCGTTACGCCACTCATTACGAAGATTGTCTCCTCAAGGCATCCAATGATATGCCTGCTGCCTAACAAACAGCCAACAAAATGTTCTTTCGGTGCCAGATGCTTTGGGGTTTTGTTTCCTCTGTTACTTCTCTGTACAATCAGCACGAGAGAGCAATAATAGGGAAAGAAAGTTGCACTACTAGCAGTTGAAGAAATTGATTTTTGCGCTCCACTTTTGTACGCAGGCGTTCTATTTTGTACATGAAGTTACTAGTCACGTTAAAAGTGGAGTGCCAAAATCAACATCCAGCAGTTAAACTCTTGGGCCACTTTTAGCCAGCCGGAAAAAAAGAAGAAGAAGAAGATCGTAGAACACGATATGTCCGGTCGTTAATTTCAATGTTTCGAGATTAATCGAGTTACGCATGCATACTCTGAGCCTGACCTTCTTTTTTTTTGACCAGCACTGACCCTGACATTGAGTTCTCACTAAAAAGTAGCGGTTAATGGGTTTACCGACTTCCTCAAGTAGACAAAGGTTTTGTTGGGATTGACATGCTAACAGAAGGCTTGATGAATTTCCAAGTGTTGAAATTTTTAACTGCTGACTATCCTGAGATGTGACTGGCGTTGGATTATTGATCCTTTTCTTTTTTTTTTGAACGAAAAAAAAAAAGAAGATTTCTTTAATCTTTGAAAGGAGAATTACAAAAATTAGGGGCCGGGAGCACGTGCGAGCTGCATCACAATAAAAAAAAAAGCATCTCAACTAAGTTGGCACCAAACCTCTAGACAATCATCCGCCGAACACAGACTCAAAAGAGAGAAACGCAATTGGATTATTGATCCTGAGGCACATATCTTACCAATTAGGACACAGTTGTATAATGATCATAACAAGGCCATTATTCAGAGGTTAATTATTAATGTTGGTAATAGTAACAAATTAACAGAACCTTTTAGTAGGCTTCAGAAAACATGCGAAATTAAGATTTTATGCTTTGCTTATATGCTTTAATTTGGTGGTAATTTTTTATAAATAAAATAAAATATGTGCGTAACAAAGTCTTCCAAAAGTCTTCTACTTAGCTTCTTTCTATTTTTCAGGCTTTGAAGGTTTTTCACCCGTATAGGCTGGTTAGCTCTACCATCATCTGCTTGTGCACACCGGAAAATAAGGCTTTGTTTGGTAAAGTTTTGATTTTCAGTTTTTTGTTTTTGCTTCCGATATTTTTTAAAACAAACACCATAAATATGTTTGTGTTACTGTTTTTGTTTATAAAATATATAATCAATTCCACTAGTTCACGGAATTCTAGAAACACAAAAATTGCGTTTTTATTTATTTCGAAAACACTTTCTGCAGTCCGAATAACAAATAAACAAAAACTATTACGGTTGCCAAACATGTTTTTTGTTTTTATTTTTTAATAAATAAACAAAAACACATTTCTTGTTTTTCATAAACAAAAAATAAAAACCGGCAATTCTACCAAACAAAGCTTGAGTGAACAAGTTTTTCTTTTCTTTTTTTAATTTTTTTTTTATCTGCAGTGAACAAGTTAGTTGATTTGTCCCCTCAACCCTAGCGTTTTGTCCCTTAGGGAACAACATGGGTGTGGTCCCCATCCGAGCCGTCCATTTCAACAATGGATGGCTCAGATTTTATCTCAGCAGAACAGATCTCAATCGTTCATCCGTGCATTGCCGCGATAAAATCTGAACCGTCCATTGCCAAAATCGGACGACCCGAATAAGGTGTGTTGTCCCCCCGGGTTCATTTTCTTGAGCTCCATCCACCGTTTCACAGACAACTATTTCTTGTTTGTTGAGGAACAATTTTGGATTTTCATATGGTTAAACTACTCCGCTACTATTATCCAATCAAGCCTCCCGAAGTCAAGCCTGTCAACGTATTATGATCTGGTGTGATTAGCTCTTTGTTGGAGTGATTAGCTTTTAATCAGTAAAATAAGGGATTTCATAATCCCACTTACCACTTTTATGATCTTTTTTGCAACCCTGCAAGAAACATGAGAAATCTTCATGTCTTTGGTTAAGCACTGCTTAAACGCCCCAATCAGCGGAGATTTAATTAATAGAAAGGTGACCATATTATTAATTAAGTGTAAAAAGTGCAATTAATTACATGCACAGCCACTCAGATTTGTGACAAACAACAGCTGCTCTGCTGCAGCAAATACCCCTGGTGGGAATTTCTCATTTCCCAGATTATGACTAATGTATTTATACAAGATACACACAACATCTGAATGAGAGCAAAGTAATCTACCCAGCACACATACTCTATACAAATTGAAGAATATAGAAAGAAAAAAATTCAAATATGCCCGGAAATTTCCACGAGAAATGTCTATTCTGAATGAGGTCCTCGTGAATGCAAGAATGTGAAATACTTTTTTTGGGTAAATGTTTACTGGAATTGCAAAGGAGGATTGCCATAAAAATATCGGAAGTTATGAGCCGCGGAGGAGGAAGTGAATGGTGGCGGAGCAGCCGCCACACCGGAACCAATTGTTCCCCATTGTGTAGTCAAGTTCCTCTGTTTCCTCTGCTCTAAATGGTGTTGCATTTGTTTTGGCATTCGCTCATTTGAATGCCTTTGTTCATTTCCAGCATCCTTAGTCTTCAGCAAATCAAGAGTTTCAATGTACTTCTGGACTCTTCTCACCTTCAGCACCATCATTCAATAAAATTTAGTCTCACTTTGGCTTGAAATATATTTGGAATTATAGCACTAAAAAGACAAAAATACCCATATGTACCTGCTCTCTCCTTTGCAATTTCACCTCTCCATCAGCCACAATTCCATCCAATTTCAGCAGTTGTGACATTAACAATTCAATCAGATTCAACACCACCGCTTCCTTCGCCTTTCTCCCGCTATAAATTTCCAACTCCAAATTTGAAACCTATCAAATTTCCAGAGAGAAAATAAGTAAATAAATAAAACTCATCAAACCAAACCAGAGAGGGAGAGAGAGAGAACAGATTAAAGAAAAAGCACAATTAGATCAAAACTTCTAAACCAGTTTTCACCTGTTTGGCTAACTTGTCAATTTCGAGCCTAATTTCGGCTATGGCTTTTGATGCCTTGTCGATTTTCTCACTTCTCCGTGATTCAAGAACCCGTCTCTCTCGGCTCAATACATCCTCGGTTAACACCAATTTTGACCCATTGGTCACTCCTACCTCATCAAGAAATGCTCTTGAATTCCTCTCTTTTTCTTTGTAAATCAACTTCTGGTCATTAGGGTGTAGCCCGGTTAGTCCAGCCAGCATTTTCTTCAAATCCCCTGAACCCTCACAAAAACTTAGCATCAGTAAATTATGCATACTAACATTAACATATTATTTACATTGTTATGACGTGTTAGATTTCTTGGAGGATTCCAATCTAAAATCAATTGGCAACTTCAAAAATATCCCTAGAAAACAGATTTATGACACAAAAAAGACAATGCAACTTCAAAATCCTTACCGGGACGAATGAAAGACGAAAATACGACGACTAAGTATGTCCCGTAACTCCCACGTAAACCTTAATAAGCGGCCAAATACCCTTTATCTGTGGTATACATCAAACGACTCTGGTTGGAAAATAGTACCCAAAGTTACAACAACAATGCTATGGTGACAATGTCTGAGTACCACATTTTTTGAACCATATGAGATGTCATCATTACATTGGTAGAATGTACTCCACTGCATGACAAACATGGCACATTCTGCCGATACAGTCATGACACATCACATGGTACCCTAAATGTGGTACTCAAACATGGTCACCAAAACATTAGTGTAGTTACAAATAGGGCAGTCCTGGCAGCCTAAAGCCCCCGGGACCTTGTTATTTCCCATTAAGTCATGTGGATTGCAAATTGGTTATAATCTAATCTCACTTGAATTCAATATAGCATTCAAGAAAAAATATATGTGCGCAAGCTGGCTTAGATACCTAGTAAAAAAAACACGACATAATTTTATATGAAATTACGTACATTATGCATTAAACTTGGAAAGCGCGAGAGAGTAGTTCTAGAAAATGTGAATTACCAAAGCTTGATTGAGGCAAAATACTGATTTCATGACAAGCTGATCCATACTTGATCCTGACTTTAACTTTGGGACCTGAAAAGATTT
Organism: Rhododendron ovatum; assembly: GCA_019656835.1. NCBI lineage: Eukaryota > Viridiplantae > Streptophyta > Magnoliopsida > Ericales > Ericaceae > Rhododendron > Rhododendron ovatum. The sequence continues at coordinate 13,571,336 of CM033794.1, read as the reverse complement.
GATCCGAATTCCTCTGTTGCACCAGCATTCCCCCTGGCCTGACTTCCAAACCGGCCACCTGCAAACCGCCACCTCCTCCACCGCCCGTGCTCTGCCTCGCCGGCGACAGCATTCCGGCGGCCTTGGAGTTCTTTTTCAGCATCTCTTTGCGGTTGACAAGGGTGTTAAAAAACCAATGCAGAAAAAGGGTTTTCGAGAGGGTTCCTTGTCAAGTTCCGAGGAAATCCAAAGATGAAGAAAGAATCAACGTATCGGTATCTATATAAAGACAATCTGTGGACTATAAAATAACCAATCTGCGTGACTTCTTGTCTCACAGACCATTGTGGAAATTATTTTTAAACGAGATTTGGTGCAGAGGGAATTATTTTCAAAGAGAATTTGGTGTAACAAAAAGCGTGTGTTGTGTGAATTGGATTGCAGAGGGAAGGGACGGGGAAATGCGAAGGAAGTGAGAGAAGGAAAGGAATTGGTAGGAAATTAAGGAGGAGAGAGGAATAAATGTTGGTGCACTTTATATAATATGCTTTGGATTTGGATAGGAGATAAGATCAAGAGAAAGTATAAAGGATAAGAATAATGTCAAGTACTGTATTAGTTTGGTGATGCCGTTCTAAATACCATGCCAAAATAAGATGAAGGGAGTAAACTCTGAAATGGTTTTTTTCTTTTTTATAGGTAAGTGGGTCAGTCTGCACGCATCTCGACTTATTCTTGAGAAATAAATTTTACTGCTAGTAGGAAACATCTTGAAAATGCTCATGAAATTAGCATCAGTCGAGATTTGACAAATTCTTAGCTGATCGAGATCTTTTCAATCCTACACAATTTTCTTCATTGTTAAAGGCATACAATCTCCGGGCGAATATGAAGCGCCTAGATACATGTTTTGTTTTTGGAATGAAAGAGAATTTCAAATCCGCTTTATATACGAACAAAAACTCTACAAGTTAGGTCAAGTAAGTCAGAATATTCATTGAAAGGATCTTGGAGACCCAAGAAAGTAAGGACGAAAGACATATCAGAAAAAAAATGCCTAAAAGGATAAGTGCATGGATAAGCTCACACTAAGCTGTCAATTTTGGATCCAAATTTTCAAGATTTTTCTTATACAGTATAATCGTATCGTTAACGATTTTTTTCATTATATATAATAATAATAATAATAATAATCTATTTTTTTAGTTTTATTCTTGAGCAGGGACTAGAACTATACACTTTTATCCCTAGGACGGGAGGTAAAACACAGGTGCAAGGATCAATTTCGGGTCGAACCAAGATCCCTTCTCACTCAGTATGCTGCACAGCATACTGTACCCACTATGTGGTTTGAATCTTCCCACTGGTTTACCTTCTTCTGTCTTCCACTTAAAATCAAAATTTTTGAAAGTCTTGTTTTGCCACTCACTAGGAGAGGCAGATTTCAGAAGCTGAGAAAATACCTCTTAATCTCCATTTGGCTCTTTAAATAGTGTTTGCTAATGATGATTTTATAAAAAGTGTTAATAAAAGTGAAACCTAAAATTGTGTGAGAGAATTGTTAGGTAGGGACCGAAACAATTTGAGGTGTTTTTATTATTAGTTAGTGTATAAAAAAGTAAAAAAGGACAAAAACTATCTATAATAGATGTGAAAAATGAGAGAGCCTACGGCCGAATTGATAACTAATATTAGTATATTTTGCAGGGTTCATCTTGATTGTTCTGCATCAACCCATTCACAAAACTGATTCTTTTGGGTGGAATGTGAACAATTCAGAAACCATCAAACCCCAATCACCATTCAATTATAAATGTAAGATGTTATTCGCAGCACAAATGCAATTTAGATACTCCAACAGGGTTAACGGTCGCGGTATTTGTAGTCCCTGGACTATTTGTCCCAGTACTAATTCTGTACAATTCCATGTTTGACTGAAGCCGGATTACCTCCGAAAGAGAGGGCATTCTTGTAATCTCTGCAGCATATTTTTGTAATTTTCCAAGACTACTTGTCAAGGGAACATCCAAGGGTATTCCTGTAATTTTTCATAGCTAGCTCTCCTTAATCCTGCATAATCCCATAGTACCCCACATACTGGAACAATATTAATCCCGCGATTATTAATCCCGACAACCCTGCCAGGAACCAAACATGGGATAACATAGTATTAGGCGCAATAAGTCCTATCCCAAGCACGCCTTATCCGCGAATCAAACGCTGCCTAAGATGACTGAGATTGATAAGGACGGATGCTTGCCCTTGCGCAGTCACTTGGGGACCATATGATTGTAGATCAGTTCAAAAAGAAAAAATGATTGTAGAAGATTGGGACAGCAGCAGCAAAATAACACACAGCGCCATAACAGAGCACGAGGAAGAACATGTTTCCAACTTTCCCAGCCTTATTTTATATGGCAAATATACCAGCACCATAAGCAGATATATGTTAAAAACATGTGTTGTGAAGAGGGAGTGGGGTTAAGGACAGTTCATCACCAGAAAGCAGGGTTTCAGGAAATTCACAAAATTGGTCAAATAGCCAGGCATTCCAGCTGCCTCTTTGAAAGCACATTTGAGGACAATCAGTCACAGACTGGGACTCAAGGCCCTACACTAGAACCTCCATGTCATTGCCACCCTTTATCCTCAGCTCAAAGATGACTCCAAATGTTGAAATATCAGCACACAAACACACCCTGGAAAAAAAAAAAATCGGTAGACAAAAATGACTCCATGTATTCAGGACCGAAGCAAAAGTCCCACCACATCCTATGAGCACTGAAGAGTATGTTAGCCCTGCCAAAGCAGCTATGGAGCCTTGAAGCCAAGCATGGAGAGAGGAACTCCAAGTACTTGTCCACCGAACCAGTTGTACATGTCACCATCGAAACTACCATCATTCTTTGTGAGTGAAGAAAGAACACAAACAAAAACATGACAGATATTTGCATTGCGTTTTAATTTAGCAATCTATGTTGTTTTTCTTTTGGATAACCACTCAGAATAAGGGGGACGGGGGGGGGGGGGGGGGGGGGGGGTGGGGGAAGAGAGGAGATGTTTGAGTATTTGTGTGCGTACAAGAAGGGAGGAGGGCAGTAAAAGGGGGAGGAAATTTTGTTTGCAGTCGACATTTATCTAAAGATTTGGGGAGTAAGTCATGACGATCCAAATGAAAGCTTTAGCATCAGATTAAACGCAAACAGGTTCATAACAATTCTGGAGATCAGGACGAATGTTACAAGTAACGAAAAGAACAAGTAGATACAGCAGATAGCAAAGCCCTCGCCGTTCGAAAAAAGATAGCAAAGCCCTCTCTTTTTGCTAATTTCATTCTGGCCATTCCAATGAGAAGCTAAAACGGTGGTTTCTACTCACTGTTCTTTCCTAGCTTTAGATCTGGACGGCCTTGCTGGTTTAATTACGTAACCAAGGAGGATAACAACTATGGGAACAATGGTTCCAATGAAATTCACACTCCCATATGCAACAAGTGTTTCATGCAAGCTTAGTACCTGTGGAATTAAGAGCAGAAAAAACAATAAACATCTGTTTTGGCAAGATTTTAGCTTGGGGAGAAGAAAGAAGGGAAATAAAGGTAAAGGACAGTACCATGAAACCAACGCAGGAGTAGTTCAACACCAGAACTGTGTAAGCAAAGTTCAAAAAAACGAATACTTTCTTCACCAGATCCATTTTAGGAGGAACAGCTTGCTGCCATCTATAAATAACTGCTCATGGACCAACAATATGTTTTAGACAATCAATGAAACATTTGACTTTAAGCATCTGAAAAAAGTATAACAACAAAAAAGCGTAGCCTGATTCTCACCTCTTGAACCAGCAATCATCAGTGCCGACTGCACAAAGAATATGAGGTACCCGGGATATAAACCCTGCACAGCATGATGAGGCCATTTGAACAAGAAATCAAGTCATTTAGACCTAGCTTTGAAGACAAGTAAATGCCCAAATGACCTTTTCTTTCCCGGTGAGAAAAGGAAGATTCTCAAGAGAAAACAAAAAAGAGGTGCTTACTGCTTAGTGAATCATGTCAAATAATGGTGACGACACCATCTTTAGAACTTCTATTTTTTTAGTTTGTTTTTCTCCCCCAAAGGCAAACAAAAGACACATTCATGTCCCATGTGCTTATGGAGTTATGGGAGAACCAAACTCCACCTAGCCATAGGGATTGTAATCCAACAAATGGACATGTCCGCAAACCAATTCTAGGAAGATTGATTGCTTCATTCACTGTACCATTATATTTTACTTTCTTGATAGATTAACGGAGCTTTCTTTTGAATAGCATATATTAAAATGGAATCTCACATGCCAAACAGCACTGACAGTCTGGGTAGCCAACAACTGAAAGAAACCAGGTTTCTTCCCCTTCTGAATGAGCCTGTCATAAACATCTGGAAGAACAGCAATGTATTAGAGATTAGATATATAGATACAACTATACAAGTATCACTTCAACCATTAAATATGCATTTTATCATGAATCCACTTATATAAGGAACTAATGCTACTCAATGAACTCCAACCCATGACAACTTTCACGACCTCCTAATATTACAGATCTACCACATCAACATGTTAACGCAAACCCCGTGGATGTTCAATTGAAAACTGAAGGAACATGTGCAATATCCACCCCAAAGCCTTAAGCATGATAAGATAGAAAAGTAAAATGTATTGGCGAAATGAGAAGAAATCAACTAACTTCAGAATTATCAAATGTTTCTTTGATAATGCTCATGATTATTGTTGAACCATCATTGTCTTCTGTACTTCGCACTTTCAGGGATATCCTTAATTTCATAATGCATGGTTAACCAAAATTGCTCGAGGAGATATTCTTAATGTCACTCTCTATTGTGAAACAAAGATGTTTGCACAATGGCATTTTGTTAATTATAGTAAACACCAGGGAAGTTGGCCACTGCAAGGATTATGATATCATATGGATAAATGAGAATGCTTATAACCTATAAAGATGCAGGAATCGTGGGTCATATAGGTTTGAAGTTCGAAACAAATAGAATAATGATCCAGTAAGACAAGATAACAGTAGAACTATAACAAACTCAATTACAAGCACTAGGATTTCTAAAGCCAAGAAAAATGATGGAATTAATTACGTTACTTTTCTCCATGCAGGTCAAGTGTAGCAATAAATAGGTTATACTCGTACTGCAGATGAAATCCATTCACATCCATACAATACACTGTCTTTCACCCGAACAAACGAGACACATGACTCTTTTCCTGCCTTCACCCTAGTTATTTAGGGCTAGTTCTTTCCACTCGCAGCTATGGTTTTTCTCGCAGTGTGCTTGGAAAAATCAATGTTCAGAGTGAGATATTCACATGTATTCATGATCTGCTGACGTAGCAAACAAAAGCAAAGCTACGTGGAATAGCCCAAACAAGCAATGAAAAGTGAAAACTTACAATAACGTAGCCAGGTGCTGACTTGAATGTTCCATGCAAGTGGTATCTGAGCTGCAGTCTTTGCGAACTCAACACGCAAAATATCTACATTCTTTGCACGGTCCCATCGTGGTTTTGGTGGAGAAGAATCTGTCCAACCACTGAAACCCAGGCCAGAAATGATGATAGAAGCTTCTGAGATTGACCAAATGAAGTAATACTTCCACCGTGCTGTAAAGCCAGCCATGTATTGGTAACCCAACCGCGTCCAGAAACCGTATTCTTGGTATAGAGGTTCCGTAAACCGGGACAGAGGAAACTGAGGTACCAAGTACAAGTACAACCCCATACAAAAAGCAGCTTGGATAAGAGCTCTGATCGTTGCCCCATAAGGTGATGGTGACGGTCCTTTCTCAGAATGTGCCCATATCTAAGAAAGATAATATTAAAACCTAAGCACAAATTAGTCTCACTGAGAAAGAATAGCAAACACTACATAGATATGCTACAATAACGTAGTTGACTTACCCCCTTCTTTTCTGTACAGTCGAGATAATCCTTCATTTCATAAACTGGTCCAGCAAAGTGACTTCCACAGCAGAGGCAGTAACCAATGTACTCAACTAAAGAGGGCAACTTAAGCAACCGATTTTTCTTCTGTGCCTCACGCAAGTCTTCTTCTTTCAGTAACCCGTCATTGTAATTCATAGCACATGAAATGACTTTCAGTACTAACACCATTAAGGCACCTGTTTGCGAGGAAAAGATTACACAACTGGGTTAGAATAACAAAATGGCATAAAATTTATGCAATGAAGTAATCACATCAGTGATTTAAAAAGTAATACGGCCATTCCTTGGATGATCACAAGTTCAGAACAAATCTGAAATAGTTTTTAAGGAAATCTTGTTCTGTTAATGGTCATGAGAATCCTGTTGTCACATTAACTACTAATATTTTAAACACCAAACAGAAACTCTCACTGTGTAAAAAGAAAGTTTTGGGGTTCATTAAACGCTTGAAGAGGGGAAGGTCAACAATTTCTGGGATAGTTTTGGAATTATGTCAATACTTTCGAGTTTTGAAGTAATACATAGGTGTCGTTACAAAATACCATCCAAGTTGGTAAGGTATGTGCTGTGCAAAAAAAAAAAAGTTGGTAAGGTATGCTCATTGCTCACCACAATACAACTTGGATTCAAATCCCGTCGTTTGTCCAGTTCAAGTGGTTAGTGTAGCATGAACCTCGAAATTGGGTGGGTGGGTCCTAAGGGCCTTGCCTAGAACAGGTTCTCAGTTATGAAAGGAACATATCTCCCTTATCGGTTATGAAAGAAACATATCTACCTTGACACATTCTCTTTCCCTACCAGAATTGCTCTACTTTGACAGGAAGAAACAAAACCAAAGGAACATTATATACTACTCAAACGAAACATTTATATCACTTTCGCTACAGAAATGATTAGAGAAGAGCCGATTAGGAAGCCATTTCAAATTAAAACAAGTCTGATACTGTTGAGGCAGGTAGTGCCAGATTGCCTTCTTTCCATTCTGCAGGGATGGTGTCCATGGGAGTCGTGCCCCATCCAAGAACTAATTTGAAGTCCAGCATCCAATTCCGGTGTGCACCTCAACGTGTTCTAATATCAAATTCAAAACAGATTGGGTACGGAATATTTTTTTTGAATCAAGGCTCAGTAGTCAGCGGAACTCCAATAAACAATGCCACAAACCAAACAAAGTGAAAAAGGACCTTCACATGGTTTTGCCTAGAGACATCATATGGTGGGTAAAAGAGGCAAACTATTATGTTTTCCCCACAATAAACAACTTTTATGAAGTGAGGACACTTAGCATAGGAGAATTGAAACAACATAGGTGGCAAAGAACAAACTCTTCATGGAAAAGGAAAGGTATTGATATTCATATGCTCTTGTTACTGAATACTGAAGCAATTCAATTATTCGGAAGTACTACACATCCTGATGTATCCAATATCCTGTGATTTTGTCGTTTCACAATCCAACAGACATTTTTGTATTCGCTAAGCGGTTAGATATGTTCCAATTATGACCAAAACTTAGACATTACAATGAAGCTCATTACACTTCCCTACACTGTGCACTTAAAAAGACAGCTGAGTAAGCCGGCTGCGTCAACAGCAAAGCACACAACTAGCCTACCTCTGACAAACCTATAGGAAGTAGGTCTATATTCACCATGTCCTTGCAAATTTTAAGTTGCTAATCTTCAACATATATTTTTTTTTCTACCTTACACGAACAAACTTTTACTCATCTTTTCCACAATCCAACCAGGAGTCACAAAGTAACTAGATGCATCCAAATGGTGGAAGTGTGGGCCCCACTCCATGTGTACAACGCTCCCATGCTATAATACGTGAGTAAAACAAGCCCCAAGTTTTGATGGGTGATACGATCGAAGGCTATGCATTCAACTAAGTTGTCTTCCTTCAGAGTTCATATCAATCTTTCATGGTGTCAGGAATGTTCCCATACTTCAGAAAGAAGACCAAGCTCTCAGCTTTCCACTCACTCACTCTCTCCACCACATCAATCTAACAAGGCCATCTAAAATAGAGTGAACCAAAACCTTAACTCTCGCATTCAGATGTCTCTTCCACATCTATTTGATTCAATCTTTGGCTGTTGCAAGCCAACAGAGAGAACATAAAATAAACAACCACACTGCTTTGCAGGATTTGTCAGTCATAACTTGAGAAGGTTAAACACATACGAATATGCACTTTGAAGCCTTCACTTTTGATTTTCCAATAATATTGAATTCATGAAAGGTTAAAAGTCGGTCAACAGGAGAAATTCTCGGATTCAATGCCGTAACATCTTGAAAGACAGAAAATAAGGCACATAGAAAGTTTGAGATGGTGCTTACCAGTAGCATCAATACCGCCTTCCTTCCAAGCATCTCCACTCATGTAGTATACATGGCTACACACATACTTAGACAGTCAAAATTTTGAATCACATCCACAAAAATTATAGGTTTTCAAGAAGTTTCTACGTGTACGTGGGAAATATGTAACAAATAGAGCTACTCTTATGGACTTATAGCATATCAGAAAGGAAGTAATCAACTTATGACAAAAATTGAATGGAAGTATAAAAAATGTCAATGACTGCCTTAAGAGTTCACGTTGTTCGTTGCCTAAATTCCACACAGTGAAGAAAACGACTACCCGCGGCTGCTGTAAAACCCCGACCCTAGATTCCTATGCAAAATGTATAAAAAAAGAAAATGTAAAGACAAGGTTTAGACCGGCTTGTTAGAATTTTTAGTTTTATTTCTGGAATGAAAATTGGAACATCTATACGGCGTATGCGTACCAAAATAATTAGACACTTCACGTAGAAAGTGACAAATGTTATTGTTTTTATAAGTAAAAATGGTAAATATGTAATAACTTACAAAAAGAAAGGAAAATAAATTTCTACTACTTTCTAGGAAAAAGAAAGAAAGAAAGAAAGAAGAACTTGCCACATCATGCTTATGGATTATCCACCTCATGGTTATAGGCAAGCCACATAATAAGTATGGCTTAGCCAAGACATTTTTATAGTTTGGCTTACACCATCCTTAAAAGAATGACACATCATGCTTGCATGACAGTTGGGTAAATTAGGTGTCAAGGTTATGTAAATATGGAAAGCCTATAAATAGGAGTTCTATTCTCATTGCATGGGCCAAAAATAGCATGTGCTACCACATACTACTCCTTGTGAATGGAAAAAAGAGGGAAATGTTAAGTCAGTGTTAGTATTAGATTAGTATAGGGTTAGTGCTAGCAAAAAAAGAAGAAAAGAAGTAATGCTCTAGTCAAGCCGTGTACCACTTTTTCCATCGCCGAGCAACCACTATGTTGTCCGGAGTTTAACAAGGGTACGAGTTAAGACTCCACTAAGCTCACAAGAAGTCCAAGGTGTGATACTTATACCTTAGTTATATGCTTTTAATGAAACTAGTATGTTTGTACTACGTAGCACGGACACAGATACGGATACGGACACGGACACGGACACGGACACGGGACACGGCAATTTTAAAAAAATGGGGATACGGACACGGCGGGGGACACGCCACGTGTATAAATAAATAAATATATATATATATATATATAAATACATATAAACATATATTTTTTCTTTTCTTCCACTGTTGATGAAGACATGTCCTATATGAATGTATAAGATTACCATGGTCCAAATAAAGGCATAATTACAATTTAACCCAAATATTTTTGAATAATTTCATATTAACCCCTTAAAATTAAAAATATATATTACATTTTGACCCTCAGCCGTGTCCTCAGCATGTCCCCAGTTGTGTCCCCCATGTGTCCCCCATCAAAAAATAATAAAAATTATTGGACACGCCACGTGGCGTGTCCAATACGTATTTAGGCGTGTCCCCGCCGTGTCCCCGTGTCCAATACGTGGACACGGCGCCCTTTTGAAGTGTCAGTGCTACATAGTGTTTGTATGTTCAAAAAAGCTTATGAGTTTATTTAAAAATTGCCGTGGAAAAGATACGATAAAGTTTTCATGTTAAAGACTAGAAACACGTCAGACAAAGGAGATGACATTATAAAGTTAAGGTTAGAAAATATTATTGGCCAGACAAAGGTGATGGTCTATTGATGCATCAAGACAGTTATCCCAAGTTTGGGGGACGGTCTAAAAGATACCATAACATAGAGGGGAGTTGTACGGATGGAAAGAATGTGGCGCTAGCGGCCAGTGACTTGATCATTTCACACATTTCACACAGGAAGAGGGGTCGCTCCCCTACAAAAAGATTAAGTTGTTCAATGATACATCATGAGATTATTTACTTCAAATTATGCAAGCATTTATGTTATGAACTGTTTCCAGGGTAAAAACGTGTAACTTTAGTATTTGTATCTCACACGAGCATTCGGCTTATTTATGAGAATCAATATTTTTCCACAGATAATGAGGAATATGAATGGAGTTGCTGCTGCCCCGGGACATGCCTGTTGTTTTTTGTGTGTAAATGTTGTAAAAATGCTCTCTTTTAAGAATACTTTGGTTTTGTAATAAAAGCTTTAAAGTGTTTTAGTTATGTCATTTTCTCCAAATTTATTTTTGAAAAGAGGCCTGGATGAGCATGAGTACTCATCGATTGGTCACGATGACTCGACAAATTCCTAGATTCGGGGTCGTGACAGTTGCACTTTACTAAGAAAGCCCATCCTTAAATTATAAGCAATTGCACTAACTGAAAGCGCATTCATCAAATTATCAAGCAACCGCACTAACCATGCGTTCTTCACATACAATCCTCTCAATGAAGAACTATTGTTCATAATAGCACTCTAAGGAGAAAAGCCCATTCACCCTCGTAAGAGCAAGTCCAATGGTGGGATGGAAAATGAGGGGATGGATAGTTATTTTAGTATCAAAAAGTTGTTAAAAGTTAGTTAGTTCTAAAATATGACTTACCCCTCTCCAATGGCGAGTTTTAAAATAGAACCAAAGAGATGGAAAATATTATTCACCTTGTTTGGTTTGCATTTTTGAAAGTTATTTTTGATGTAATGAGTGGTAATAAGTGGAGAGAGATAGAGAGAAAAATGTATTGAGAAACGTGTAGAGAGGAAAATGAGATGAGTTGAGATGTGAATCAAACAAGGTGATTGTTCCCCAAAGTGTCACACTGGATAAAAATTCCAACGTTATATTCTGTCGGTCTGTCAGTCTCTCTCTCTTCGAACTCATCTGGGCAGAGTAAAAAACATCTAAACCCTAACTCCCATATACTCTCTCTCTCTCTCTCTCTCTCTCTCTCTATCTATTAGAGCAAAACCCTCTTTCACCAAACCCTAGAAATCACCACGGCAAAAAACCAATCGATCTCTCTCTCTCACCGGCGAGATCTCTCCCTTTCTCACCTCTATATCTCTCTCTCTCTCTCCAGCGACAGATTGCAGAAACCACAAACATTTGCAAATTCCGGCGACAGATTGCAGAAACTGGCGACATTTGCAAATTCCGGCCAACTTTTCGGCAAATAGAGGTAACTCCGGTCGTCCATTTTCTGGTAATTGCAGTTGGGTTTGATGATGTGGCATTTATAGCTATAGACTATTATCATTTGGGGATGGATATATCCATCCCCATATCCATCAAAGTCATTTTGCATCTCCTTTTCCATCCCCCATTGGAGACCAGGTTTTAGCATTTGGGTATGGAAAATGACTATCCATCCCCCCATTGGACTTGCTTTAAGCATTATCAATAACAATCAATAACAATTTAATCCAAATTTCAAGAAAATCTGAATCAAGAAGAAGCTGATAAAGTGAAGCCTACCACTTCCATGACTGTGCTTAGCGCCTAAGATAACTTTTCAACTTCCCAGACAGGTGGCGACTCTAAAACTTTTTGTCAGTTGTGACATTTCAATATTCAAAATTCCGTAATCTTGTAAAAAAAAAAAAATGGTATTTAACCCATCCAACATCTATTTCCAGTTAATCGAACAGAATAATTTAAACTTCTCAAGTCATGCATAAATCGAAACCTCAATAGTTTGCCACAGATTCAAATGAAAAACAAAACATTTACAGAGGAAGCTTCGGCAATTGAACTCAACTAATGATAAAAAGCAACACCAAATGTTAGTTAGGAATTCTTAAGTTTGTGACGGTATTTTAAAGGCAGAAGGGGGTTCCATAACAGTACGTTTTTAGTAGTGACAAAAACATATTATAACCTTGTTTGGTTCTCCTCTCAAAATATCTCTCCGCAAAATTTTTGACTATTTTGTCATGAGTGTTTTTTCGTCTTTAGTGATTTTTTATCAAATTTTTTACTTATTTTTTATTTTTTGGATGTATATAGCATACCTCTACTCAAAAAAAGTAAAAAAATATTGTTAAAAACTCTACTCAAAAAGTTTTTTTTTTTTTGTTAAAATTTAAAAAAAAAAACTGAATAAAGACGAAAAATATGCAAACCTATAGAACTTTTTTATAAAACTCTTTTATCTCAAAACTAACAGCCAAACAATCCTGAAGAAACATGCTAAAGGTCCAAATAATGCCACAAAAACCAGAATTAAGATGCACATTCCACTACTTCGTATTTTTGCACATCGTTCACACAATCCAACACACTTTTAACGCCTGAATACCGCCCTATGAACTGTGGTTAGCATTTTCCTCTCCTAAAATCTAAAAATCTATAGGTAATTTTCTGTTTTCGAGTTCAGTAATTCCGATGACACCACTCGGTTGAGTCAGTTCCGAGTGCATGCCCGAGATGAACCAAATCACTCGAATCAATTAAACCAGTAATTGAATTCCGATCAATCGTGACTAGTTGACAATTGACTCTTATTTTTTCTCAAACCAAGTCAACGAGCCTAAAATTCAAACCTTTGATTCAATCAAACCAATAAAGAATATTGCAGATCAATTTTTTTCCCCTGCGAAATTACAAAATAACGAGGCAATCGTAGATCGAAATTTGAAATGAATCGAGAACTCACCAGCCAATGAGGTAAGCGAATCCGACGAAGAACGTGATGATGCCGCACCGAGGGCGGCAGAGGACCATGGAGGCGTAGCCCAGGAGCATGGGGACGAGGAAGTGGAGATTGGAGGAGAAGCCGAAGGAGAAGTAGGACAGGGCGGCGCCGGTGGCGGCGGCGTAGAGGTGCTTGGCCGGGGGGCCGCCGGGGACGTGGCGCCAGAGGAAGCTGACGGGAATCGTGGCCAGGAAGCACAGGAGGAAGCGGAAGACGGGGACCGAGACGCCGATGGCCGACGCCGTGGATTCAATGTCCAGTACCATTGTGGTGGCGAGGCTTGCGTCTCTTTCTCTTGGCTGTGAGTTCAACCACTCAACATCGGTTTTGCGAGATTGATATAAATACGATCGTTGTAGAAGTACAAGTGTAGGTTTATATAAAGAGACACGTACGTGTGAGCGAAATTGCAATGAGATTTTTAGCAAAAATGCCATGGGTAAAGCAAATCCCGTACAGCAGCATCGCATATATTCATTTCGCGTCCGTTTTGGGTCTCACAATAATTATCAGAGTCGCTCATTTTATTCAAAAATATATTATTTAGGGTCTCTGTAAAAAATCATCTCAATCTGATATCGGTAAGAGAGTTTATGAATCATACAACTTTGCTTCAGAATTTGGCCTGAATTTCTGAAACAAAGTTGGATGATTCGTACACACTCTTAACGGTGTCGGATTGAAATGATTTAAGGACTCTAAATAATATATTTTAAACAAAATGAACGGCTTTGATCATCTTTGTGGGACCCAAGACAGGCACAAAATAGATTTGTACGCGGTTGTTGTGCGTGGGTTGCTGTACCTGTAGCACAACCGGATTTTTAGGCTTTTTTGGATTTTTTCTAATTTTATTCTTATTCTTCTTTTTTTTGACATTTTTTTGTTTTGCGCCTAATTTTTTGGATTTTTAGATTCATTCTGAAAATTTAAAAATTATGACCAATTTTTTGGGTGCTTTATCTTAGATATTTTCAAAATTATTTGGATAAAAATCATATAATTTTTTATACTTTTACGATTCATCAACCAAAAAACCTAGGAGCAAAACTAACAAACACGGAAAAAAAAATTGGATAGGAACGAAATTAGAAAAAAGCCCAAAAATCTAACTGGAACAACACCTAAGCGTTGATAATTGAGTAGGTTATGATTATTGGGGACAAACGACAACAAAAATTAATTTCGTGTGAATTCTTTAACTATGACGTGCATGGCTTATCTTTAATCAGATTAAAAAAAGAATAAATTAAGATACATATAAGTTAGTCCGAATACTCGAATACTCGTGAACCATCACCATCAAAAGGGGAAAAAAAGGTACAAAATGATACGGAGTGCTAGTAAAATAGAGAGGGGTTAGAGATTTGCAGTTTGTGGTGGTTGACCAGCAATTCGTAGGGAGAGCAGAATTTGGACTTTAGACCTAAAAGGGAATTTGGGGCCCGTTACCTTTAGTTGGCCGGTCTATTTTCTGGAATTAAAACTCGGGAAAATGACGGCTCGATTTGAGAAGATCAAAATTTAATTGTACAACTTAAGAGTAAAAAGCAAACTAAAGGATTTTATTATTCATCCTCACTCAATCTAAACATCTATACATTTCTATTTTTCATCATTGATCTATACATTTATTATTCATCCTCACTCCATGTAAATAGTCTATCCGACCAAGAAGACCGGAGTCACCGGATAGCAACAGACCCGAAGTCACACGTATGCATACGTGCACGCGCGTGGATGCGTTAACACACGAGTTTGAAGATGATTAAAAAAACACGGATGTAACTTAATCGAGGAGTGTTAGGTACAAAAAAGATTGGCAAAGAAATGACCCTTAAATTGTACATGCACGACTCATATGCAATGCACAGTGAATCTGAGTCGTGCATGTACACTTTAAGAGTCATTTCTTTGTCAATCTTCTTTACACCTAGCATTTCTCAACTTAATCATGAGCACAACTAAGAAAGTGGAAGAGACATTAAAAACTACATTAAATTATTAAAGATAGTGATTTTTATCCTCTCTTTTTCATGTATAATTTTTTACTAAAAGACAAAAAATTGAATATATTTATAAATAAATAAAATTGAGTGTAATAAAGAACCCTGCCTACATGGAACCAGTTCCTTATCTGTCGTAGGCGAGGTCGCTTAACGAATCCTGGCCACATGACACCAGTTAAGGAACTGTCGTCGTAGGCGATGTTTATTATAAGGAACTGTAGCAGGCCACATGGGACCAGTTACAAAGTAGTATAATAATTACTGTAGTATCAGAGGGTGTTTCACTTTTAGAAAAAGTTTTTTTCTTTTCAAATAAAGATAATTTTAAATTTAAATATAATGAAAAATAAATATTTTTTTTTTTCACCGTTTAAAATATCTTAATGAGATCTATCAAACAAGATCTATCTTGATATGAAAATTATTTGCGTAAGCACATAATTTTTGAACTTAAAATTATTTTTGTTTTCAAAACAAAAAAATTCCAAAAACCGAAGTAAATTGCTTTTTCCACCCCCCCTGACACCACACCCCTCCCGACCCCACACCATTTTCCCCCTATTACCCCCCAGCCTTTCCATAAATTACCTCCGACCTTTTAATTTCTTTCTTTCTTTAATTTAATTTATTTTATTTCTATAAAAACACCTTTTCTATATTAAAAAATATGATTCAAAAATTAAGTGTTCCAATTTTTAATTTAGTTGAACCGGGGAGAAGATCGTATTTTTTTATCATTTTATTCTAAATAGTCATAATGAATTTTTTGTTCTAAGGTTTTTCAACGAGCACCCTAAAAACTCATTATTTAGTTTTAGGGCTCTCTTAGGATGTCCATTGAAAGGCCTTGCAGCAAAAAATTTATTACGACCATTTAAGATAAAATGATCATAAAAATAACATCTTTGCACTGGTTCAAATGGATTAAAAATTGAAACACTTATTGTTTTAACTATTTTTTTGTAATATATATAGGGAAAAAAAGAAAAAAAAAACGTTCGGATTCATTAGAAAAATAAGTGTATTCATTAAATAGTCGGATTCAAACGGATTAATTTTTAACTATATTTTTTAACATATAAACAGTATAAAAAAATAAGTGTTCAGTTCTAAAACTTTTCAACGAGCACCCTAAGGCCTTTCAATGAGCAATCTAAGAGAGCTATAAAATTAAATAAGGAGTTCTCTTAGGGTGCCCATTGAAAGGCCTTAGAGCCAAAAATTTATTACGACCATTTTACGATGAAATGATTAAAAAATAACATCTTTGCTCTGGTTCAAACAAATTGAAAATTTGAATACTTATTTTTTTAATTAAATTTTTTAATCTATAAAAGCCAAAAAAAAGAGGAAAAAAACAGACTTACCATTTCAGCTATATATTTCAACAGACTTTAATCATACCTATACATACACACACACATACACACACAGATCAATATTATATCTCTTTCTTTCTTTTTTCTTCAATCTCACTATTGTAATGTGCGCGCCAATATGAGAAAGATGATATATCTCGAGACTTAATCTGTAACGCTCCGGATTTTGGGTACGTTAAATAAATATTTTATTTAAATAAAAGCTGAGTCCGGCTCTTTATTACAAACAAAACATAAAGGAAGTACTTTTATTACAAACGGGAGGGAACTAAGGTTCCTAACTACAGCTCCGCTTGTTCTTCCATCACGGCTAGCTCCTCGGCTCCGAAGGCCTCCAAGGTGTACAGCTCGCCCTGCTCATCTATGAGATCTGACACATTATACCCGCGTCGCCACCGGTATAATATGCCAGGGTCACCAAAAAGGCAACACCGTGAGCTTAACGCCCAATAGAATATTCCAAACCCTTCTAACCCATAACTTATGAACATAAAAGCATAACAACATCAATTTAGATCATGCATAAAGTCCAAACAAGTATTCAAATCCATGTTCCTTACTCAACTAACGTCGTGTTCATCTTTTAGACTCATCGTAGACCATGTTATTAACTCACTTTCCTTTTTACCCAAAAACTCCTTTTTTAACTCACCCAACCTCGGTTCCGCCGCGCCGGGTTCCCGAGTATCCTCACAATGGTTCCGCCGCGCCGGGTTCCCATTGGCACACAACCGCATTGGCTCCGAACCGCGGATAACCAAGCACACACCCTACCTCGGTTCCGCCGCGCCGGGTTCCCGAGTATCCTCACAATGGTTCCGCCGCGCCGGGTTCCCATTGGCATACACACACACATCTAACTCACATAATGCACCCAAAACCGGTCATTATGTAGTTTCAAAATCATTTCCTTCCTCGAATACACACTTTTTCATCTTTATTAACACACCCTAGGTGCCATGTCTCTACTATCTTGTTTCTCGTGTCACGTTCATCATGCGTAGACTCCGTAGTGTAAGACATTCCATACATCAAGCACTTTATCAAATCTTGACATGAAACCAACAAGAATATACAACTCTAGACTACGTAATCATGCTTGAAACACAATAACCACATCATGCATCTTATAAAATCTCACAAAGATAACCTCATCCATTTCTTATAAAACTTTCAAAGTTACTTTCAAATGAACTTTGTTTGATACAAATCTACTTTATACGTGGGGTGGAAGATAAGAACATCCTACTATACGTAGAGATAGGGGACAAGGAATTCTAACCATGCTTCTTAGCGGTAGTAGAAGACTAAGAAGATTCGGTCGTCGGTTTTGGATTTCGGCGGCGTAACGTCGTCGGTTTGCTTCGAAAGGAAGAGATATGAACTTTTCTCTTCCTAGAAACAACTTCTAACTTATCTAAGCTACTTTTAAAGATCTAGCGGTGGTTTTGGGAGGTGGTTTGGTGGTTTCTCTCAAGAACACTCAAGAACTCAAGAAAGGAAGAACTTTGGAAGCAAGAACACTAAGAAATTCTAGAGAGAAGTTGGAGCAAAGTGAGAAGGTGTGAGTTTAAGCTTGGAATGAGCTTCTATTTATAGGCAAGGCTCTCCCTCTTCTCCCTCTTGGCCGGCCCTCTCTCTCTCTCTCTCTATGTCAACTTTATTTCACATGTCATGCTTGATTGAAAGGTTGGAAGCTAAAATGGTAGGCTTGCATGGCTATGTTTGTCCTTGGATGGGATTCTTGGAAGATATGTTGGCATGGAGGAGACATGGGTACAAGATTCTTGATGTAAACAATTGTAATTGGTACAAAGGAGTACAATGGAGGAAGATATGGAAGATATACACCTTTCAAGTTTGAAAAGATGAAGAATCACCAAGTACAAGTCCTATCTCCTTTCTTCTTCCTTCTTTCTTCCTTCTCTCTCTCTCCCTCTCCTTCTCTCTCTCTCTCGGCCTCTCTCTCTCTCTCTCTCTCTCGGCTTTCTCTCTCCTCTCTCCTCTCTCTCTCTCTCTCCCATGTACTAGCTATATACCTATGTATATATATGTATAAACATGTAAGACTACAAATAAATATAGGGTACTTTTGTACAAAAGGGCAATTTAGTCTTACAAGGCTCAAGATTTCTCCAATAAACAAATATAAAGTACGGTACTTTAATTAATAAAATAATGTACTTTTGTACTCCGGGAATCTTAACAAAACATTAGTTTAATGGGATAAGTACTTTGCTTGAAAGATGAGCCTATTACCCAATGGTTAATAGAATCCCTAATGGTTATTATCCAAGGGATAATAAGGTACTAGTACTTTAAATACTAAAATACATTTTTGGAAGACTACATGTCCTTTTTATAAAATCCCATGTTTATATATATATATGTACTTAACCATTTAAATAAAGAAAAGGCTTTTGTCCAATGGGTAAAGATTTCCCTAATGGTTATTATCCAATGGTCCAAAGGTACTTGGGTACTTTTATTACAAAAAATAATTGAAAGTACTTTTCAAATGTCAATCATGGTACTTTTATTTAAATCTTTCAAAATCCTTTTATTATAAAGAAATGGGTTTCTTTTATCCAATGGGTAATAATTCCCCTAACATTTATTGTCCAATGGATAAAGAATAAAACCAAAATAATAAAAGAAAATAAATAATCAATTTCTAGTCTAGGGTTCAAAAGGTTCAAAAAGGTTCAAGAGGGGTAAAATGGTCATTCTTGGTTAGGGAAAAGTAACTAGATAACTTTCTAGTTAGGTTACTCCATCAAGCCCGTTAGAAGCTAACTAGGCTTGCTAAGTCGAACCAAAGTGTCAGAAACGATTCTCGAGGGACTAAAGTGCGATTAGGGTTTCAAGTCAGGAAATACGATAATAAGGCATTCGATTTCTCAAAGACTAATCGTAAGAAGATTTAAATAAGAAAACCAACAAGCAGTTAAGAGAAATCAGAAATTTCGAATAACAACGAGATTTTTATTGAACGAAAAATCGGAGTTGTTACATAATCGGACAACGTTGATAATTTTGGGCAGTCTAAAATGTTCTCAGGACAATTACAGTACTATAAAGATTAGTCCATTTAATCACCGAATTTGAAAAGTCAAAAATGTTGATCTGTATACCAATTAATAAATGTGGCATATTATTAGTTCAAAAAAAGGACAACAAAAATGTTGATTCGTGTGCCAAGAATATTTATTTAATATTTTGTATATCTTTTTTCTCTTTTATTTATTTAATATTATTTCAGTGCTCCGATTTTTAATCCGGTTGAACTGGTGCGAAGATCTTATTTTTTTATTATTTTATCTTAAATGGTCATAATGAATTTTTTGCTACAAGGCCTTTCAACAAGGACCCTAAGGCTTCTTATTTGGTTTTAGAGCTCTCTTAGGATGACCGTTGAAGGGCCTTAAAGCAAAAAATTCATTATGACCATTTATGATAAAATGATAAAAAAATAAGATCTTCGCACCAGTTCAACCGAATTGAAAATCCGAACAATTATTTTTTTACACGGTTTATATATTAAAAAATATAGTTAAAAAATTAAGTTTTTCAATTTTCAATCTGTTTGAATCGGTGCAAAAATATTATTTTTCTGATTATTTTATCTTGAATTGTCATAATGAATGTTTTACTCTAAGGACTTTCAATGGGCACCTTAAGAGAGTCCTGAAACTAAATAATGAGTCTTAGGGTGCTCGTTGAAAGGTGTTGAAACTAAAAATTTATTACGACTATTTAGGATGAAATGATCAGAAAAATAAGGGAGGTAAATGGGAAAAGAAACAAATAAAGAAAATAATTGAAAATCAAAAAACGAAAAAAAAGAAGATTCGAACCGGAAAGAAGGAAAATGAAATAAAGAGGGAAAAAAAAGAAAAAAATTTCAAACCGGAAAGAAAGAAAAGGAAATAAAGAAGAAAAAAAAAAAAAAAAAGAAGACCAAAAAAAAAAGACAAACTGAAACAGAAGAAGGGGAAGAGGGGGGTAATAGGGGAAATTTGGTTGTGGGGTAGAGGGGGTGGGGTGTCAGGGGAGGGGGGAAAAGCACCTCTCAAACCGAAACACCCCGTGACAATAATCTTTCATTACTACCTGGAAAGTAGTTGTAGACTTGTAATAGTACGCTAAGAATTTTTGCATAGGAATTATCGATGTTGATGATGCCGTGTGAAAGGAGTGCAAGAATGTGCCCCATCTCCAATAAACTACTCGTGCTATCAGGCAACGGGACTATGATCCAGTCCAGTTTTGTCTGGTTTTTGGTTTTTGTGTGTTTCTTTTGGACTCACAGCAACGATGGAAATCGTTCATTTTGTAGAGATCGTTGGGTTTGTCTAACTAAAAAATTTGCTTTGATCGAATATCAATAGGCACATAAACGAAACAGATTTGTGCAAGAAAAAATAAAGGCAATTATAAGTTTCAACTTAATTTTTTTCATATCATTTTCCTTGAACAAATTTGTTTCGTTTATGTAACTATTGATGTTCGATTAGGATAATTTTTTGAGCCATGACACACTCGACGAGTTCTACAAAATAAACGATTTGGATCATTGTTGTGGGCCCAGGAGGGGCCGACAAGGGCCCAAAACTGGACCAAACTAAGCTGGACCTCAGTCTCGAGCTACGTTGTTTCTTGCTCTAACACCATTCATCACCACACATTCATGCGACGTTTATGAGTAAATGCATGAGTCCTGCATGAACATGTGATGGTGTAGAGTATTGGGACACCCCATGTGGATGTACGTGATTTATGTTGTGAGAAGTTTCAACTAAAGCAGAGACGGATCCATCAATGGTCATATAAGGGTCATGGCCCCACGTTGTTTCAGTTAAAAAAAAATTAAATTTTAATATTAGTTATTTTTTCTTTGTTAAAAACACCTAGATATTGTATTTTCTATGGAGTGTTGTTTTAAACATTTAAATAATTTAAAAATGTGTTCGTTTTGAATCCCAAAACTCAATTTTGCTTTGTGCATACAGTCTCGCATAAGTTTTTCTTCAATTATTAATCTCATTTTTCTTTCTCTTCCTCTTCACTCATTACCCAAAAAACCTCCCTCTAAACTTAAACCAACAAAAGAATTCCGAAACTTGAAATTTCAAAATCTTGTTACTCATAGTTCGGCCCCCCCTGTTTAAGACATCCTGATTCCGTTCCTGGACTAAAGGGTTTGAATTGATCAGTTTGGCTAATTTGGAGGCCTCATTTCGAATTGATTCCGAGGGTCGAAATTATTCATCTTTTTTAGCCCTTGGATAATCATCCACGCCAAAATTTCATAGTAATCTAATAACAATTAACATAGGATGACTAAAGATTTATCTTGATATGGGTTTCAGTAACAAGGTGCTTTTGTAATCTTTTCAAATTGGTATCCGTTCAATATTAATTTTAATGTAATTGACAATCTCGACAAAATTTAAAACATACACGGTCACAATTATTGAAGTGGACTGGGAAAAAAACTCAACAACGTTTCAATCTCTCACTTTTTCCCATTCGAGAAGGTCAAACCACATTTCAATCACTTCTACAAACATTCAAAGACTTTTCACTGATTGGAGCTCACTGGTAGGGGGGAAAAACCCAATAGAGTGCACAATGTTTTGAAAACCCGGGCCGGACCAATTGGTTCAACCGGTTGGACCGTCAACCGATCTAGGCTCCGGTCTAGATGAATCTAAAAACTGGCATTATTTGAAATCCAGCTTTATATTAAAAACCTTTCAAATCAAGCGGTTGAACCGTCAACCGTGTGAACTGGTCATGAGTCGGAGCTAAAAAGTGTACTAAGCGGCTTTGTTAGGCATTTATGGGCTAAAAACGTGTACTAAGCGGAGTTTTGAATTATTTTTTTCAGCCCATTTTTCTTGTACAAATATGTTTTGATTGTGTACTTATCGATGTTCGATCAAGTTAATTTTTTGCGTTGATGACATACTCAACGAACTCTACAAAATGAATGATTCTAATCGTTGTTGTGGGCCCCTTCACAACGGTCCAAAACGACATTTAAAAAACTGGATTGGATCTCAGTCCTTAATTTTTACCATGAGCGTGTTGTTGTCATCCTTTGTGATTGGTTTTTAAGGTCCGTATCGTAGTTCAAAAGTTTTTGAATGGTGTATCAGTTTTATACATCTCCAATGTTTGCGTGCGTTTTGTATGTCACATGGATTGGAGTTTTCTGTAGTGCATTACCGTCTGCCGCGGAGGGAGTATAGACGAGCAGGGGCACGCTTCCGTTGTATTTCTTTTTCCTTTAATTTAAATATGTATATATTTTTTGCATTTTTTCTTATTAAATTGCAAAAATATTAGTGCATTTATCGGCCGAACTGGATTCGGATTTCAGATAGGAGTGGCCCTGTGATAACCCAAATTTTAACTTTCAAAATTAAAATACGAAACCTGAAAATTGTTCTTAAAATTCTGTCACTATAGTTAATCTTGAAATAATTTTTGCTATCCGCACTAGTTTTTGAATAATTTTCTAAGAACGAAGTCTGAACAAAGTAATTGATCGAAGCCAAATACGGACCTACTGTATGGATGTTTTCTTTCCCTAAACCGACTTGTATCGTACAGATATTTGTTTGGCCAAATAATTTTCTGTACCCCTTTTAAATGCTGTTGATATAAATAATTAGAGTGGTAGTTATGAGTAAGGGAAATTGTGGTATAGAATTGTGCGTTATAAATTATTTGTCGTAGATATTTTCCTCCTAAGCCAAACTAGAAGGCAGAAGCGTTGGGCATAGTATCTTTCTGCCAACAAACTCATCCATGGCTTTAATGCACGGACAAGTAGGTAGTTGTGGAGTTATGCTAGAATAGTTTATAGAATAGTTTATTTAATACCATCTCCTATTGTAGTTACTCTATAAATACCTAAAATGTGTACTGGTACGTCCACCGTTGAACCCAGATTGGCAGATTTACTCATTTTGTTTTGTTTAACTCTCATCTCATCTTATTTTTCTCTTTACACGTTTTTCAATATCTTTTTCTTTTTATCTCTCTCCACTCATTACATCAAAAATAACTTTCAAAATGTTGAACCAAACAAGGTGACTACCTTTCTCTGTTTTTCTTTTCTTTTTCTTTTTCTTTTTCTTTTTCTTTTTTTAACTAAGGAATAACCCTGCAACTGAGCCACTATTGGATCCGACTGCACAATCCAAATCTCGGGGGAGACTAGCACAGCAACCTACAACCATGGTCTCCCCCTTAAATCATGATTTGTCTTCAGGGGGAATCGAACCCTATTATGTTGCAAACACAAATTCACTCTTGTCATGTTGACTACCCATGGGTGGGTTTTTTCTTCTTATTTTACCCAAACAACATCACCATTCCCACACTTAACCCCGTTTGGCTAAATAAGACAAGTGGCTTATTTTTTTGTAATTATTCAAATTTTTTTCTTATTTATTAGTTTTTCGTCAATTTTTGGGAGATTATTGTATCGTCATGACGAGAAGAATCTAAAAAGTAAAAAATTATGATAAATATCAATTTTTTTGAATAAAGACGAAAATAAGCCAATAAGTCAATTTTTTGGTTTTTATTCAATTTTTTTTTTGATTTCGATCATAATTTTTTACTTTTTAGATTTTTCTCGTCATGACGATGCAATAATCCCCAAAAATTGACGAAAAACTAGCAAATACGAAAAAAATTTGAATAAGAACAAAAAAATAAACCACTTGCCTTATTTAGCCGAACGGGGTACCTCTCACATCTCTTTCATCCAGCCGATCACCTCCAAAAACACCACACTCCCATCCCCTAGATCTCACGGCTATTAAAGAAAGAAAAAGAGAATGGAAATATATTCGAATATATATACTTGTACTGTGGCAGCCATTGCCGCCGGCCACTGCCTCATTGTAACGCCCCGATTTTTCAAGAAATTTCGAAAATATTAACCCTAAAATACACTGAATTTTATAAACTATTAGGCCCTTATTTGTCGTTATACAAAATGTACATTAAAAAAAATACAAAAAAAGAATCTAACATTTTAGTTAAATATCTTCAGAGCAACTCTAGTCTTGATTCAGATCTCAAGCATATTCGGTCTCCGCTCTTGGTATTCCTTCTGTGTCAAACAGCTCCACCATTGAACCCTGCACCCTCTGGCAAATTGATCGCCGAAGCAAACGATTTACCATGATACAAACGTATCCGTGAGTGATAATTCACCCAGTAGAATAATCTCAATCTTACGAACCCCTTACTCTACATTTAGCAGATCAACAATATATCAATTCACAGGAGGTACAGAATAATAACACATCGCCATTTCCTTTACTATCTATTATCTTACATGAAATCTAAGGATCCTCTCCACAAGGTCCTTTCCTCCCATATCCACCAACTTTGACCGTCCCATGGAATAACTTTCCCTTTATTTGTCCAGCACCAGGGTTCTAAGCGAATACTGCTAAATTATGTATCTAGTCTGGATTCGCTTACAACCATAATAAAGGAACAGCTCACCATGACAACTCAGCATTAGAGGTCGCACTATCTCATTGTCAGGATCCTTTACCGTCTTCCAACTCTACACATTGGGTACTTTACCATACCCCTAATCTACACAATGGGTACTATACCGTATTCAAAGATCCTTTACCGTTTCCCAAAATACTGTACCCGGAATCCTTTACCGTCCTCCACACACACACTGGATACTGTACCGTATTTAGGATCCTTTACCGTATCTCAAATACTGTACCCGAAGTCCTTTACCGTCCTCCACACACACACTGGGTACTGTACCGTATTTAGTGTCCTTTACCGTATCTCAAATACTGTACCCGGAGTCTTTTACCGTCCTCCACACACTCTGAATACTTTATCGTATTCGGGGTCCTTTACCGTTCCCCAACTTAACTAAAGGTACTTTACCGTACTAGGGTCCTTTACCGGCACTCAACATCCTTAATCAACTTTACCATTTTATCATTTACTTAACCATGTCTACTTGTTCACTACTCGAAACCACCCATGAACCCAAGCCCAATCCAACACGAACAACATGATACAATCAATTACAACTCGATTCATAACATAATACATTTCAATGAGATAAAAAATACATATCAAATAATATTGTGCGAGTAAGTAAATATAAAATATTTTATGATTGGACCGATACCCTTAAGATTCGTTAAACAAGTAAATTAATTAATTATAGCATGCGCTTATTCTATTAAAAATAAACCAACCACATAGTTTTATGTTCAAATTGAGAACTAAAGTATGTTCAGGGGCAAACTGCAATTTCATAATATCTCACTTTAAAAGAAAAATGTGCATACTACAGTAGCCTTCGGTTTTCAATTTTTTAGGAAACAGAGTATTTCTGGTCTGATTCGCGGGTATGATAAATCCCATTATAACTTTTCAAATTCATCATATATAAATTATTGAATACTTAGGAGAAAATAGGAAAGCAATTACTCTACCTTAAATCCGGCCGAAAGAGCGAGTACTAGTTTGCGGACGATTTCGGTAAAATGAAAAGACGGCGGCGGCAGCAGGGGACTCGGGGCTAATTGGAAGGTGGTTTGTGGATGCTTGGTGATGTAGTGGTTAATTGAAAACCTGAATATAATGTACAGAGAAATTTTATGTAGAAATCCGTCTCTCTCTCTCTATTCTAGACTCAATAATAGAATTGAGAGTGAAATAATATACTGGTGTTCAATTTTTGAATTTATGTGGATATGTATAATGGGAGAGAATAAGGTAGTGAGAATGTGAGAAGATAAGTGTGGAAGTGGTAGAATGGGGAAGGAGAGTGAATGAGAAAGATACTGATAATGATAACAGAGATAGAGAACAAGTGCCACATTTGATGGGGTTTTCTTTAATCTAATGTATGTGGACGTGTATCTGTATAAGATGAGAATGTATGTGGACGCGTTTATGTATGAGGTGATAATGTATGTGGACGCATATATATATAGAATGAGAGAGAGAGAAGTGAAGAGTTAATTTGAATAGAGTTCTAGTTAGGATTTAAATAGGAAAGATAAGAGATAAATATAAATCCTTAATTTTTTGTATATCTAAAGTTTAAATATATATCTTAAATAATAACGCAAATAATATCAATTGTACACGTAATAATATATTTTAATTATTCAATCTAATTAATTATTGAATTAAAAATTTAACAATATAAATTTATATTAAAAAAAATTAGGTCAAAAATCCGGATCATTACACTCATCATCTTCTATCTCCCCTCCCTAACACCCATCACCACCATCGTGCTCCATCACCATTACCGCCACCACCCGAACCACATTTACCCGACACTACCGCCACCTTCCCACCACTGCCGTCACTCGAGTCCACTTTCGGACAACCCTCGCACCTCCCTTTATTTCTGTCATGGTCTCTCTCTCCCTCCCGCAGCCGCTTCCGCACTCCTCATAGCACTCTCTCTCCGATAGTCCTCCCCTCGATAATCCCCACTTTTTAAAATGGTTTGGGAAGAAAAGAATTAGTTATGGCCTTATGGGTTGAAGAATGGCATGGGACAACCTATAATAATAGTAAGACTAAGGGCACCCTAACAATTTTCATGGGTCATCGTACAATTATGTTCGAATCGGTACACTTGCCACCAAAGGTTTTTACAAGCCACAGGTGCGCCGTTTGACCGAGAGATTATTCTATGCCCTCGAGACATAGCCACGTGGTGCCCCGGGGTTTTCTGCACCACACATTTCAGTGTCCCACACTGAAATGTGTGGTGCAGAAAGCCCCGGGGCACCACGTGGCTATGCCCTTGGGGCATAGTATAATTTTTCCGTTTGACCAATTCGTAAAAGAAGAAATGTGTTATTGAGTTACTACTTAATTAATGATTGCATAATTATGTATCGGAGAGTGCTAAATACAAAGAAAATGTATCCGAAAATTATTCCGAAAGGACAATCAACGGTACAGATGCATTTCAAAATGAATCTATACCATTGATTTGCCATTTTGAGGTAATTTCCGAATACGTTTTATTTGCACTTAGAATTTCCCTTATATCTCAAACAGGTTCGAATGAGTAATTTGCATGCCTGGTAATTTTACGGTCACATTTTAAAAGTGAGTACAATATATCTCGGTAACATAATATTCTTTCAAATTGTTTTGTGATTGTTTATTGTTTTGATAAAATGCTATGTTGAATTTAAAAAATAATAATATAAGTATAAAATTCTGAAAATTGAGTTAAAAAAAAATGCATGGGATTAATCTAAAAAGAAAAGTGGATAAAAGATTTTGGAGTAAAATCTGGACAAAGAGCTCTGATGAGCTATGTGTAAATTGGGGTCTATGAAATTGTGGATAAGGATACGACCAAATATCCTTTGGATTTGATATCATTTCCCTTATTTTGCTAGGTCGCTTCCCGGGTTACCGGATTACTGCCCAAGATGATAATGATGATGATGGATCTCTTTTGGTTTAACAGTTTCGAGCCTGAAAACTGTAGGTATATTTTGGATTTTATGATTGCAGTTTTGGAACTTTTTTTTTTTTGCCACGGCGATATACATCAGCGGAGATTAGTGGAAGTGTTAGAGTTAGCATGTGGAGACCAGAAGCTATCCATAGCCCTGGTGCCCTAAAGGGCCTGCCCTCTGTGGGGCTCGAACCCAAGACCTTCCACAAAGGGGAGGCATTGACTGACCAACTATATTAAGCAGTGGTTGTCACAGTTTTGAAACTTGCACCGTTGAAAAGTATGTGATTTTTTTGAATTTGGAAACTTACATTGATTGTTGAAGAATTGATGATTACGGCGTGTTTTATTTGATTATTCTTATGCGATTATGTAATCTCTGAATATCGTATTTCTCACTGAAATGGTTTTGTGCGCACCCATTTCAGATACAAGTTAAGCTGGTCCTTTGGAACGAATGGAGTTCGAGTTGCTCTCTGTAGTGATGAAATCGATAATAAGAAACTTGCACAAATCGAATTGATAGTGTCAGAGTTTTGGATCCGCAAACGTTCACAAATGTTAACTTTTGCGTTGTTTGGCAAAGTTTGTAATTGGTATGCACATTAGACATCTTTGATTGTAATATTTTATTTTTTTGATTTTTCGGACCTGAGAGGTTTTTGTAAAATTTTACAGTTGCGTGATATCAAAGGCCTGAGGTGATTTTAAAATCACTGGCCATGTCACATATTCATTTTCCTTGGGTTTGGGTCATGACAGGTCCGGTCCGGTTTGATATAATACAAATTTTTTGTTTCAGTTCGCACATCGGTCCGGTTCATTTTGAATATAAAAATTGCAAGGGGTGGTTTTTTTTTTTTTTTTTTATCCGTCAAGGGGTAGGGTTCAAACTCGGGACTTAAGGCTTAACACAGAGCCTCACCTTATTGCTGGGCCTCCAACCTGTGTTGAGTTTTTAACGTGTAATAAGGTTATACTTATTTTACATATTACTTATTTTACATATAAAAGTGTAGATTTGGAATAAAAAGTCAGGTAACTTTCTTTTTTTATTTATATTTAAATTTTTTTTGCATTTGTTTGTTTTGCATTAATTTGCGACTTATTGATTCATCTCGTCAAGCGAAATCAGAAAAGTAAAAAAATATTACCGAAACTCATAATTTTTTGGATAAAAACAAAAATAAGTAAAAAATACAACTTATTTTACTTATTTGTCTTCTTTTAAAAAATTTATGAGTTTCGATCAAAATTTTATACTTTTCTGATTCCTCTCGTCGAGACGAATCAATAAGTCATAGAAGTTTGACGCAAAACTAACAAATGCAATTTTTTTTGAATAAAGACAAAAAGTAAATTACTAAGTATTTGACTTTTAAAGCCAAATTCACCCTAAATGAGATTCATAATTACAAACCCAACGTGAACAACCATTGGGTGAGAGCAAATACACTAGATGAACAAAAATACATATTTTGCTATTTTACCCAAGAGAAACATAAAAAATAGTATACACCAAATGGGCTAAAAGAGGAGCTAAAATACATTTGTGAATAGTTGTTCTCTATTGTTACCTATGCACTATTCATACTCTTTTTTTTATTATTTCTTTTTCTCTCTCCTCCCTCCTTTCTCATCTGTTTAAGCAATAAAGATAATTAAAAAATGAGTGAAAAATATATATTTTAATTGGAGTTAGGTAAAATAGATAATATATGTATAGTGCATAGTTCTGAATACTGTTTCGGACAGGGTATCGATTTTTCTACCGGTACGGTACGTACCGGTACCGATCAGGTATCGGGTACCGTTTCGGATTTACCGCAACTACAATATATATAACAATTATATATAATTATAATTCAAAAAAATCCTCCATATCATACAATTCATCATAAAATATCTTTAATCCCACATTATGTGAAGACCCGTATTTTTGAGGTGGTAGTTTTTTTTCTTTTATAAACGTACGGCCCGTCGAAATAGACAGTACGGATATTCGGTGTGACGTGTTCGTAGAAGGATATAAAGGTAATTATGTGAGAGGTGCACGTGTGAGTGTGTGGTGCGAGAAGCGGGGGATTGCTCCCCACTTCTATAATTCTTCCCAGGAGAATTATTTTTCCTCCCTATTCTCTCATTCTCTCACGGCTGTCTCTCTCTCTCCTCTCCTTCGAAACTTTCTCTCCTCTCTTCTCTTTTCGATTGCATTCACCTAGGGTGAAATTCCGGACAAAGCCCGAGTATTAAAGTTGCTATTCGGAGTACAGGCTTTCCGAATAACCAAGAAAAATCATGATCGGACCTCGTGGAGCTACGGTTGACTGGGTCAAAGGGTCGGGTTTTACTCAAAACCCTTGATGTAGGGATTTCTCACTTCTATTATGTGTGTATGTATTGATTTGGTGTTTGAATCGTACCTTAGATCGTTGTTTTCGTTGTTAGAAATGTTCTGGTGGAGTCTGAAAATCGTGCACTGAAAACCCAGGTCCTACCGGTAGGAGTTTTGGTCCTACCGGTAGAAAAGCTATCCAGTAATGTCATTTTTGTGAAATCGTGGTCTCCTACTGGTAGGAAACTGTGTCCTACCGGTAGGAAATGAAAAATTCAGTATTTTGGCAAAATTTCGAACGGGCATAACTTTTTCATCCGAACTCTGTTTTGGGCAAATTTTATATCGAAATTCATGTACCGAAAATGTACTTTCCAATGGTGGTGGTCTCATCTTCCAATTCTTAACCGATAAGATTTGGCAGCCAAAATAAGATAGATATGTTCGTATACGTTGGGAAATCCGTTTTTCTTAGAACCGTTTGGGTGAAACATGGGTGCTCTTAGGTTCCCTTGAGTACTAGTTGAATGGTTTGACAAGGCTAGTGGTATACTTAACGCTTGGTAGTGGTCGTTGGGTTCTGTATGAGTCGTTTGACACCGAAACGAGGGTTTAGAGAATGTAAGGAGTATAGGTGGCCAAAGGTTGTATGTGTTGACATGCGAAGTGAAAAACGAACACATGGAACACTTATTTGAGTTAAACAATGCTAGGCATGGATACATGACACATTTCCTTGTGTTTGATATGTGGTACACCTCTTGCGCAACTTACACGATTTTGCGAGTTGCAAGGTGGAAATCTATAAACTCGTTGTGAGAGTTTATCTTTTGATGTGTGAGTGCTTGTATGGTGATGAGAAACTACTAACGTAATGATTGCAAGTTCATTGAGATGAAATTATCTGTACTACTTCTATGTGAATAAGTTTTCGTTGTGAATTCATTATATGTGACTGGGATGAATGGCTAAATTGTAAAGTGTATCGAAGGAATTGTGGTATGGTGACCTTTGATGTGTGACTTGAATTAGCTCCATCAGTGAGGACGGAACTAGTGGGGAGTATCGGGATTTCTTAATCGGCCCAGCAGGAGTTTTTGCTCATGATACAGAATGATGAGGAAATTGTGACACGATGTGAATGGAAATGGGCCATCATTGTGAAAGTGTAAGTGAAACGAAAGACATTGGTGTTGCGATTCTTTGATTACGATAGTTTCATAAGTTAAGATATCGGATTGATGCTTCGAAGTAATATGAGGGACAGTGGCAGTCATGAGAAAATCATATAGATAGTAAGTCCTTGTGATTGAATTAGAGTTTTGGTGTGTAGTCATGGTACTTCACTTATGTCTTCGACCTTGGGAAAATTACTAGTTGTGTTTCATTTCATCGTTTGAGATACCGTACCTTGCTTCCGTTATTCATTTCACCTGTCATCCCATTCATATATAACAGTTGTGTAGATTTCTCTACTGGGCACGTGTTTGCTCAACCTACCATTTCAGGTTCATTGCAGGTCATGGTCATGGTCATGGAGTACTTGGAGTGCATACTGACATTATCGACTAAAGCTATTTTGGAGAGTACTTTATTATTCTTGCATAACAAACGACTTTGTTATGAAATTCCTACTTTGAAAGATTGTATTTGTAGACCAATTTATGGGATCGAAAACTGTATTGTATTTTGGGGTATTGTACGTACGATTGTGAGGACTTTGTATTTCAAATGGTATTGTTAATTTATGTTGAAAATCGAGGGCGTGACACATTGCTTAGTTACAAAACTCTTTTCCACTTTAAATGACTTTGCACAATAGTGAACTTGTGAATGAGAACCCAATAAGAGGTCTCGCGCGCTTGAAAAAATGTGCCGTGGTTGAAGGCAATTTGGAAAAACTGATTCGGAAACCAATTAACCAGGTGCGCGTCGCGGGTTATTCATGCACAGGGGGATGCAAATCCGGGATCTAAGCGTCGTGCACGTACTATGATTAAGCCCATGTTTTGCTAAAATTTTTAAAAACTTTTTTTTATTTTTTTGAAATGTTTTTTTTTTTGGAACCAAAAAAAGAAAAACGTAGCGTAAAAAAAAAAAAAACACTCTGCAAAATTTCGGCCAGAATTTCCGGTATCCCGATACCGGCCAGTATTTCCCGAAAAGTCCGGTATCGACCGGTAAGGACCGGTATTGGAACTGGAACGAAATTGGGGGTTAGGGTACCGGTCCTTCGTCAAAATGGTACGTATCGGCCGGTACGGAACGGTATCAATAACTATGGTATAGTGTTGAGAGAGATGTGAGTAGGTGAAATAAAAAAAATGCACTATTGATCAACATTTTTACATTTTCATTGGTGTACATTCTCTGAGTCCGTCCCCCCTTCTCTCTCACTCTCACTCTCAGGGTGAAACCAACCAAACTGGAACCAGCCAAACCGATTGAAACCGGAACGATCGTGTTTCAACCGGTTCCGGTTTACATATTCCCCAAACCGAATATCCGGTTCGGTCCCCAAAAACCCAAAAGCCGGACATATGGATCCGGGTTTACACAAGCCCGATCCGTTACCCGAGCTATAGACTGTAGTAGCTTTAGGTCAAAAAACTCCTCTCCGTCCCATTCCTCACCGCGAAATAAAATTGCTCAAATCACCTAATACTAGTAATTTCGTTTTTCAATTCAATCTCTTTTAAGCTTCCTATTTCCTTCGACATTCGATTCAGAAATTTCCATCGTCGACTGAAATGAAGAAGTCGTTGGACTCCATTCCCACCTCAAGCAAATTCAAGTTTGACGAGACTGAAGAACACGATTCCTCTTCCGAAGATGTAAGTTGCTCCAACAACACCAACATATATATGTTCGTATATTTTATGAGCAAATATATACATGCGTTGTGTATATATCTAATCTAAGTCACATAATAAGCGATGGCGCGAGCCTGAAAACTTCTCTCAAACTACTAAAATTTTGCGGAACAAGGATTGAAAGCACGAGCGTGGAGCGAGAATCGAGAACAGAAGTATTGCGTGGCTAAGTGAATATATGTATATGTATCTCCTTATGCTTATAAACATGAATATGATTCTGTGTTTGGTTAGGAGGGGGAGATAGAGAGGGAGCTCGCGAATGTTACATTCGAGGAACTGCTGAAGGCACGCTCTAATGGGTCCCACACAGTGTATCGGAAGCCGGATCTGGAGAAACCAGGCGGCCGTGCGAACAAGAACAGGTGCTGTATCGCAACCAATTTATGTCTGTTTGTTGTGTTCGTGATTATTCTGGTATTGGTTAATAGCTTATTATGGAATTTGTGAAGGCCAATGGAAGCCAGTGCCAAGAAGCCGGTCGGTAGATTTAGGGAGGTCATTCAAGTTCCTAAGAAGGTGAGTAAGCGAGTCCGCTCGTGATTTTTCGTGATTCAGTAAATTTTTGTGGATTGCTGAGGTTTGTTCTTTGTCGTTTGTATTTGTTTTTGCTTCTGTTTGAATCTTTTTGATTGCCCAGAGGTGATTAGAAACACTATCTGGAATCAACTTCTAAGTTCGAAGTTCTTGATTATTTTCCTGTCTTCTTGGCAGTCGAACAGATTATTCCGTTGTCGTCTCTATCTTGCTTTGGTATTCTTTTTCCTTTGGTGCTTGTATTGTATCAAACTTGTTTGGTTTGGTATAGTTCTACATTTCAGTGTTGGACTTCCTTGTATGATAACTAAGAGCTAAATATTCAGCATATTTGGTTTCCATCCTGTGGGATATATTTTGTCGAGGGTATGCGTTTGTTGTACTAAATACTATTTTAAGCAACATGAAGGGAGGTTTAATTAGATAGATCATTGTGCTATGTAAATGCTTCATTTTCCAAAGTTAACGTGTCATATTGAGTTATTTTTCCTTCGAATTTTGTGTAAGATTTAGAAATTGTTTCTCTTAGCCACATGCAGCTGAATTATGTTATGGAAAGACACTTTTTTATTCCTTTTGACATAACATTGGATTTTTTTTTCACAGACCAATGAGACGAGGGTTGTTACTAACCTGTTCAGTCACATTGTTTATCCCATGTGATTTATGAAATGTGGTAACATATAGATACATTTTTTTTTGTATACAGGTGGTACGTGATCCCAGGTTTGAAACACTCTGTGGCAATCTTGAAGTAGAAGGGTGAGAACCTTCCTCTCTGGACTAGTTTTAGTATATTGGTTGCCTTTTAGTTACAAAAGGCTTCGCACCTTGATTTCGTCGTAGTTTTTGAACACATTTTGGTTTCACTTTCTTGTCAATCTCAGCATTGTGTTTGGAAAATTTACTATCGAGTTTTGGATCAGTGACTGGTCAATTTGAATGGGATGGTTGATCCTAGGGTTTGAGTATCCCATGTGGATGCATGTGACACTTGACCACCCTTGACTCTTTTTTTTTTATTTTATTTTAACGTTTGATTCAGTTATTGGCTGTAAAGCAGGGGCAACCCTCGCCTTTCCCATGCCTATCCATTCTACGTGAAGGCAGGCTACAATCCTAGTATTTGGTGACACCATCAAAGTCTCTACCTTTGCCCATGGGACATTTTCAATTGACATTTTCCCTTGATATTCCGCGCATCATAGCTATGTAGAACTTAATCAAATGTCTTTATTTGTGATCAATGAAGCGTCCCATAAATAATACTGCCCTTTTCTTCATATTTTGTTAAGCCTGTTCTAGCACCTCACAGTAAGGAAATTAAATGAGTTTCTTGTCCTCTCTGCAAATGAACATGGTGGTTATTATTTAGGGGTTGCCATTGAACCGAGCTGAGCTAAAGCTTGTGGTTGTTTGGACTATGTTTGGTCAAACTAGATAGGTGTTGAAGCCTGATTCCTATTCAGCAAGCTTGATAGGGTCAAACTTGAGCTTAGGCACATCTACTTCTACTGAAGCCTTTCTCATGCTTAAGGATTTGATTCTGATTTCTTCCTTCTGTACTTTGCGCTCTCTCTCCCTCTCCCCCTTCCCGTGCATGTGGTTGGAATTAATTGTGTTAACACTACACAATTGGGTTCTCACCTGTTTAATTGATTTTCGGATTATTGTGATTGTGATTCTGGTTTTGACAAGGATTTGATTATGATTCCTTTCTATTAATTGTGTTCACACTACACAATTGTGTTCCACCTAAAAGCCCCTACACATCCAGACAAACTCACACATTCATAGGACACAAACAGAAGACATGAAAAGTCTGATAAGCTCAAAATTGTAATCCGGAAATACTATGAAATTACTCATTCAACCCTCAACCATCAACTCAGGACAAATCCCCAAAGGCCAAAGGCAGAGGGGCAATTTCGAGAGAACAATGCCAAAATATGGACGATGGCTTACCTGCCAAAAGAGGCTCAACTCTCCTTTTATACGAGTGCATGGATTACTGGTGGTTGGGTGCTCCAATAGTTTGTTGGTCCTGCTTGACTTGTGGGAGTATTTGGTTTTCCCTTGATATTTCGTTTGTTTGATCATAACATAGAAGTTTTTGTCCTTGGAAGCATTTTGCCATCCATAATTTTGTATTATGTTCTTGTAGGTTCAAGAAGAGGTATAGTTTTCTCTATGAAAATGAGCTTCCTGCTGAACGGGAGGTATGTCTACTTTTGGAGTCAGCTTGCAGAACTTCTAAACTTTGTGCATGGCATTTTTGTAATCTCTTTGGGGCTTTGATAGGAGTTGAAGAGATCGATGAAGAAATTTAATGACCCTACAGTCGTCGACGAGTTAAAGAACCGCATTTCTGGGATAGTAGGTGCACTTTGTTGAAGTAGACTTTATGCTGAATTTTCTTTTCTTTTTTTGCTTGAGAAAAATCATGGCCAGGTCATGCCCTTAAGAATTATGACTATTTATTTGTGTAGAACCAAAATATCTTTTTCACCTTTATTGAAGTTGTTTACTTCTTGCTATGTCTCTTGTCAGGACAAACAACTCAAGTCCGCATCAAAGCGTACTGAGAGGGAAATTCTGTCTGAGCACAAGAAAAGAGAGAGACAGGCTGCAAAGCAAGGGAAAAGACCATTTTATTTGAAGAAATGTAATACTCTCTCTCTCTCTCTCTGCCTCTCTCCCTCCGAGGCATCATTTGTTTATGTTCATCTGCAAGTTTAAACCATATTTAGTCTCTGTTCTGCATTAGATGAGCCACGGACAACTACAATATTAATTTAGCAGCATCTTAACTGGAGCCGGGTCCTGTAATATTCGCTTTTGAATAATTAGCGTGGTGTAATAGATGTATGCTGAGATGTGGAGTTATTTGACTGCTCTTTTTTTGCGCCACTGAATCGGTGATAAATTGAAGGGCTAGAAAGTAGAAAGATAGTTAAAGTGTAATATGTAGCTCTTGCAGAAAAGCAAGTTTTGGTGAACGCCCACCAAACCAAACCAAACCAAACCAGGGGGGGAAAAAAGAACATAAACGCAGAAAGGGTTTTTTTTTCCTCCCTCCCTTCAATGGCATCAAAATTGTACTTGTCTTAAATCTTAATGTCAAATTCGGTTTTTCGTTTCTGATAGTATTAAGCATTTTTATGATATCTAATTGTGCTTCGTAATGCTTTCTGGATTTTGCAGCTGAAATTCGTGAGCAAAAGCTTATTGAGAAATACAAGGAGCTCAAGGTATCTCTATACTTGTAGTTGTGTTATATAACATGGAAACACTGTGACTACTTCAGCCAAAGGAAGTAAGCTTGAAAGTTGAAACTGATGAGAAATCTTGTGTGGTTTATTAGGTATCTGGCAAACTCGAATCCTATCTGGAGAAAAGGAGACGGAAGAATGCAGCGAAGGACCACAGATACGTGCCGTATCGACGCCCTTCCACGAACGAGCAACAAATACAGTGACTTTTCCAGTTTCCAGCCGCTTGACCCACATGTCTCAGGTATGGTGGCGACTGGCGAGGGCATGCCATCTTATACTTTACTTGTTGGGGATTCTGTGGTGAAGACTTGATAGAACCAAGGGTGAAGGTGGATGTAGATTCGGGCTTTTAGTGCTCCCCAGGCCTCTTGGCTTGCTGTTGTTTAGAAAGGAAGAAGACTGCAGTCTCTTTTGTTTTGAATTTGTGGTTAATGTTAAATTTGATAGGGGGGCAGAGGATTGTAGATTAACATACCTACCATGTTTGATCATGGTTTTAAGCAACGGAATAGAAGTTTATGATGGAAATTATGTTGAGGTCGTTTTACTATCAATACGTTAACGAATTACGTTGGGCTGTTATTAAGGTTTGAAAAGTGTATTGGACTTTTGACTTTTTGATAGCCCACCAAGTAAGTTAATAGAATGATCTTTTTCATAAAAAAACAAAAAAGAATAAAAAAGTTTTGTAATCCACTCAACCCCAATGACATTCCATAGCACATTTCTACATACCATTCATCTATGTAGAGCATCACAACCTCAATGAAAAATGTAACGCATGTGTAGACCCATTTATTAAATCATTACATAAGTCAAGTTAATTGAATGTAAGTCACTATCATGTCATTTGTACATGTTCATCTTGTAATTTAGCTTTGAAATTATAATACACTGTATTTCTTTTTCAAAAAAGATATTTGGTATCCAATCGTATGATCCTCGGATGTAAAACAATGTTATATCTCATTTCATTTACTATTTGATAAGCTTCATAAAATAAACGATACCGATTAAACTAAGGAGCAAAGGCACAAAATCCCAACTTGGACCCGGAAATGCTTATAAAAAATTGAAAACACAAAAACTGCACGCATTCGTATGGATAGATGGGTTGCTAACACTGCACTGAGCAGTGGGTGTGAGACCTATATCCATGTGAATGTGTCTGCACTATGTATACAATTGTTGAGTGTCTCGAGCATGATTGACGTGGGTCCTGCGTCCTGACGCGAAAAAACAGCCGTCAACCGGCACAGCCGGTCACTCCCTCACTCTCCACTCTTCACTCTCTGCAGTTCGCGCGAAGTCTATAAAAGCTTTATTGCTCCACAGTCCACAGAAGAAGACCAGCTCTCTCTGTCTCTTGGCCATGGCGGTGGTACCGTACTACCGCACGTAACCTTTCCCGAGCTCCGATTTCTAGGGTTTGCTTTCGTCTCTGTAACCTCTGCTTCTCCTTTTCTCTCGCTGCCATTTTTGTACTACCTCATTTTCTCGAAAAATGAGACACCAGCTACGTATTTCCCCGTATTTCTGTTTTAGTATTTTTTTTGTGTGATAATGTTCGCCGTTTTTCTGTTTGGTTACCAAGAATGTGTGAGAAAAGAGAAGAAAAGGGAAGTACACATTTGATCTGAGCCATTTCGTTGTAGTAGCTCAATGAACAAGTCCCTCGGTGTAGCCGAACCAAACACACGTAGTTTGGCTTGAATGTGTTGCGTTTCCTTGATTTTCATTCATATTTTTAACCGTCCCTTTCCTGAGTTTCTGCGGCCAAAAAAAAAAACAAAAAAACAAGGGTTAGAGCCTTCTAGGTTTGTTTTAGATTTCGTGGTGGAGGGGAACCTGCTTGTTGCTGTTATACAGCGTTTGATTTGGGACGTAATTTTTTTTTCTCCTTCTCCTTGCGAGTTTTCTAGGTTAAATGTTGATGGTGATGCTCAAGTTCAGTTTTAAACTATGAATTTCGGGTTTATTCAATATCAGGATTGTTCGTCACATTGGTGGAAAAATTATGATGAAAAAATGTAAGAAAAGGAAAAGAAAAAAGATGGGTTATCTCCTTGTATGGGAAAATAGAGCTTACTTGTTCAAAGGGAAAGCCCTAATTGTTAGTTTTCCCCCATGTTAGTCGTTCGAAAAGTTGGCAGGAATGTTGCACTTGTCATTTTTGGTTTTTGGCTTGGTCCATATTAGTTAACTGTTGCAACTGTTTGACTGCACTTTGACTTATCTATTTATTCTAGAGATAGCTGGAAGTGCATCGATATATTTTCCAGATCATTAGTTTCCTGAGGTCACGAATTGGCTTCGTGCAATTCAAGTTTGTAGTTAGTTTGTATGTCCATGTATATGCAACTGCATCTTTTTCAGGTGATCCTTGAGTTCGCAACAGCGGAGAAATGAGTGTAAACGAAAGAAGTTGTTTTTGCATGCTTTCTGTAGGTTTGTTCGACAAAGGTTTTTTGGATTTCATCAAGGCCATTTTCATCACCATAGAGTTTGTTAGGGATGGCTCTGGAGGCTTACTTGGATTCCTTAGGCTGTGGCATTCCGCTCCTTAGTGATAGCCTTACTGATGCTGCAGCAACATCATCTCACTTTGGTATGTCATCTGGAAGTTTGTCAGCTTACATTGCAAGAATGGCACGCTTAAATGCCAATTTGGTATCTGGAGATGGAAACTCAACAGTGTTAAACAACAGTACAAATTCAGGACCAAGTGTTGGATCGAGCTCCTTAGTTACGGATGCCAACTCGCCCCTTGTGGGCGCTTCTCATTTCCATAGTGGTGGCAGTACCAATATGGACTCTTTCCTTACCTTACCCTCTTCACCCTTGTCATTCTCGTCAACTAACTTCAGCACTTTAGTAATTGATGCTTCCTCCAAGGAACAACCCACATGCTCCCATCGAGACCAAAACAGCCAAGTAGGAGATAAAAGGCTGTGCCCGCAGCTTCAGATTGGTGGTACTGCCACATCCCAACCAACATCACAAGCTCAACAAGGTTCACATCATACTGGAAAAAGAAAGGAGCCTGGTATAGCTCAAATGTCTAAGAAACCTAGGCTGGATAGGAACCAAGAGAACATTCTGCACCAGAAGATTATTCAACAGCTACTGCAGAAACAGGACACCATGGCGATACAAGATCATAATCAGCTGCTGCAGGCATTGATGCAGCAGCATAAGCTACGAAATCAGCAGCAGCAATATATTCGGAATTCAGTTCCGCAATTTGTTGGGATTCCTATACAGCAACAGCAGCAACAACCCATGAGACATCATTTGCAACAGCAGGTCAATCTTCAAATTCCTGCGGTCCAGCCCCATGATGCTGGTATCTGTTCTCGACGGTTGATGCAGTATGTGTATCATCTGCGACATCGACCACCTGTGAGTTAGTTAAGTTTAGAATTGCTTACTTAGTTTCCCTTCGTCTACTCTTGCAATTTCTTAATATGCCTAGTGCCACTTAATTTGGTCATTCAGACTCATTCTTGACACATGCGCTATAGGACAATAGCCTAGCATATTGGAGGAAATTTGTGGCAAATTATTATGCTCCTGGTGCTAAGGAAAGGTGGTGCCTCTCTTTATATGATAATATTGGAGGACATGCCCTTGGGGTTTTCTCCCGTTCAGCTACGGTCAGTGTTTTTGTTGCCAGTACTGTCTTTCCAGTGCAATGCTTATTTTTATCCGGCATGTCTCTATATTTGCTTTATCTTATCTCAGGCCTGTATAACATGACCGATCAATAGCAACGAGTATTCACTACCGCTTGCAGCACCTTCATTCAATTTCTTCCCTTCGTCAGTTTGATATTTTTCCTTCTTTTGTTTATCTCAACAGGCATGGCACTGTGGCATCTGTGGTTCCAAGTCAGGAAAGGGATTTGGTGAGCTAATAATTGAGTTATTTTTCTTGGACGTGGACTTATATTCATTTCTAGTTTCTCTTCCGCCCTCTTATTGTGAGCATGAGTTTCCTTTG
Organism: Rhododendron ovatum; assembly: GCA_019656835.1. Classification (NCBI taxonomy): domain Eukaryota; kingdom Viridiplantae; phylum Streptophyta; class Magnoliopsida; order Ericales; family Ericaceae; genus Rhododendron; species Rhododendron ovatum. The sequence goes on along the minus strand of CM033794.1, from coordinate 13,530,396 downwards.
TTGATGTTAAGAACTGATTTTGGGTTTTTCTTAAACCCCCTTGATAGTGGATTGGTCAATTTTCCCCTTGTTTTTGCATTGGGCGGTTTCACTTATCGAATCTTATGTTGTGCAGAAAGTTACCATATCCTACATGAGACGGTGTTGAGTGAATGTAGTACATTCAAACATTAAATTTCTAATTTTGGAAGTTGAAGCTGTGAACTTCTTGGGTTGTCCTGAATCCTGATGGATCATAACTGTGGCATCTTAGTCTTATTGGTGTTTATGCTTTCCAAAGTGGGTGAGGATGCTAGAACTCATCATCTTGGTTGAAGTCACCGTATTGTTCAGATACTGCTTTGGTTAACAACTATTATTTTTGTACACTGCATATTTGTATACTTTTCCTGTTCTCCTAGATAAATGGACTCAATATTTGTATTCTCTGCTGAGGATCGTCTAGCGACCATGGTTGATGATCTATGTTTAATATTAGCATTTTTGGAAGAAATGTTTCTCAAAGTTGGGGCCATGAAGTTTGAGATAATGTATGGTATGGGTTTGGATAATGTGAAGAACTATTGTGCGACTGGGGAAACAGATGAAATTGATGGAGGTTCTGGAGGTTGTACAGATAGCGAATGCTATCTAAGCTCGCCAAGTTTTCTGATACCCTACTCTCCTAAAATCCACTCATTAAGGATCACTTCCCAGATTAGTGAAAGCTATGAAGGATGGTCCATGAGCTCAAACTTGTTCTATTGATGAGAACATGCCCACCGAAGCTTAGATTGGGTTTTCTGAGACTCTGAGTCAGGGTTTTGATTTAGTTGTAAATTTGGGATATTGATGTTACTTTCAAGACTTTTGGTTATGTTACTTGTAAGTGCTATTGTAAGTGCAGTCCAAGCTGGGTGACCATAAGGAGATGGAATTAGGTTATAAAAAACTGCACTCTTCCTCCAGGCGGCCATATTCACTACTTTTTGTGAAGTGGTTTGACCACAGCAATAGCAATTGAGTGTTTTGGGAGGATGCTTTGATCATTAATGCTCTCTATTGGTCTTGCTTGGAGGAAGTGTTTGACTATGATGCTGGATGTAAAGCCACAACCTAGGAACAAAGTCCTTCAAACTCTATCATAAGATCAATGTTGTGCATCAGTATAACCCATTATCTTTATCCTTTTCTTATCAGGTGGAGTGTCAGTACAATTTCTGTTTGTATCTGATGTCTAATATTGTTGTCTGTTAGTATTACACTTGCTAGTTATGCTTGGATCTAACTTCATCTTCTATTCCATGGTTGTAAAGCCACTGATTTTTACTTCTTCCCCTTTCTTCTTTCAATTATAGCATCTGATAGCTTTCTCTGTTTTTTGTTTTTTGGCAGAGGCTGTTTTTGAAATACTTCCTAGGCTTATTAAAATAAAGTTTGAGAGTGGGGTTATCGATGAACTTCTATTCCTGGATTTTCCACATGAGGTTAGATTTCCTTCTGGATTAATGATGCTGAGATATGGAAAGGCTGTTCAAGAAAGTGTCTATGAGCAATTTCGAGTTGTACGTGAGGGTCAACTTCGTATAATTTTCAGCCCTGACTTGAAGGTGAGTTGAAGTTTCATCCCACGTGAGGTTTTGTTGCTGTGTGAATTTTTTTCGTATTATTGCTGATTTTGTACAAGCATTACAACTTTCAATATGTGCTTTTTATAAGATACTTTTAATAAAAAATTGGTAGCCACAGTTTCGTTTAATACATGTCTTCATACTTTAGATACTGTCTTGGGAGTTTTGTGCGCGGCACCATGAAGAACTTGTTCCTCGTAGTTTGGTTGCTCCTCAGGTACCAATTTTGTCTCCAGCCATGAATTATGTAACTTGTGTACCACGATTGGGCTGTTACTAGACACTGTAGTGGTACTTGTACTGATGAATTTAGTTGTGAACTGGTCTTCTCTGTTTTATTTACCTATCCCATGTCCTGGCACCGTCTGGCACGGATACAGAGATGACTTAGGTAGGTTGGTGCTTCATAGCTCAGATCTCTATGCTCCTGTAATTGTGTTTGTATTTGTAGGTAAATCAGTTAATTGAGGCTGCAAAAAAGTGTCAAGGTACCACTGAAGCTGTCAGATCCAATGCCGTTTCAGCACAATATTTGCAATCAAGTTGCAATGTGTGAGTCAGGCATCAATGATTTTCATTCCTACACTAGTGGAACTCATTTTTCCCATTTCCTTTGTTGATTTCTGCAACAAGAAAATAGGACATGGAGATGGCATAAGTAGCTACTTCTGTACATAAAGAACAAATAAGTTTATCTTTCTACATAAATCGGATTATGTTTGTTGTTGTGAAATGATAACAAAAATTGTTTTTTCCAGTGATGTGTGCTCAACTTCACGAGTACAACACTCAGCTTGTCCATGCTTCCTAGGAAGGGAGAAAAACTAATTGGCACAGTTTAAGAAAGTCAATATGAATCTCCTAGACTTCCCTATGAAAGCATGGAACTTCTAATTCCTGTGTCAGGACTTGTTATTGTGCCTTCTCACTTCTATTGGCCCCCCCGGCCCCTCCACATAAAAATTATACTCAGACATGACTGGGTTTAGAAGCGAGATTATGTGGGGCAGGTGCTGGAGGAACTCAGTCATGACCATTTACTGTGGGGCTGTGGAGCTGGAATTAAGCAAATTGAATGTGGACCATTAAGGCATTAACCATGTCTAGATGTCCAATCCTTTCTGAAGCTGCAATATCATTAAAAATGGGTAGTCAAACATTATTAATGTCATACTTAAAATGGATACTCCCATACCATGGAGGACTAAATAACAAAAAACCATCCAAATTCTTGCTTTTTGGTAGTTGATCGAGAAGCATAAACCAAGGCCAAATTGCTTTGATCTTTGTGTAGCTGGGTTGCGAAAAACCAATTGATTCTGCGATCAAGCCCCATCCAACGACATTTGTGTTTGATGTATAGAAGTTAGATTTTTTGCAAGCTTTCATTGGTCTGGATTCTGACTGGTAGAAGACAGATGAATATAATCAGGCTCAGGCACTTTAAAGTACATTGCTTGGATTCTTGATTATTCCTCCTGATGTAGGTTTGTTAAAGAAGGGCGACGGCTCACAGGGAATCTGGAGTTGTTATTGGTGAATGACTTGGGGTTTCCCAAGAGATATGTCAGGTTCTTCCAGGTACATCTGTGAGGATAATTTGTCTTGATTTGAAATGACATGTTTGCCGTCTAGTATTCTCATGCAGGATCTTATATGTAGAGTTTCCTATTGACAGATAGCTGAAGTTGTCAATAACATGAAAGAGTTGATGACTTTCAGTCGTGACAACAAAATTGGACCAATAGGTATGTACACAAAACTGTTGAGGACCATTTGTTTTTATCATCCATGTGATTTTTTTCTCCTAGTCTCCCTAAGGGTGAGAACATTCACTTCTAAGAAGCAAACAACGAGCATGACCTTAGTTCACCTGGTTCCTGATTGCTTCTATGCTACTGTGACTGCTCAACCCTGTTCTCCTCGCTGAAACTTTTTGCTTAGTTTTGTATTTCTGGCCCCCATACATGCATGAATACATTGTGCACATGGCTTCAAATGAATCAACATTGTGTACATGTTTAACTTCTCAACCCCTTTTGATACGAGGAGCTAACTGCTTTATATCTGGCTCTGTCTCTGCTTCTTTTGTAACATACTCTTTTGTTCTTTTTGCTTTCTCATCCCTCTCTGGCCACGCATAGCGCATCTTGCCTGGCTCTGTATTTGAGTTATATATCGTTGTTCCTTCTGCATTTTTTATGTTGTCTTTAGAAGTTTAACCGATCCCTACTTAAAAATTGAGTTTAGGCAAAAAATTATTCCTCTTTGTGGTGTTATTACAGTTAATTAGTAGTACAAGTCTACATTATAATAACCCTAAATTTTAAAATCACGCATCTGGCTGAGAAGATAAGAAGGGGTAACAAGAAAAAGACGATTTGGGGTCTCATGATATCCTCTTCTGAGCAAATGCCTCCAGCTACCAATTTTCTTTACTTCCGTCTGTTACCGCTGAGCTAAATCAAATATCGAGTACCTCTATTTATCTGGATGGATATTCTTTTGTTGAGATGTTCAGGACTTTAGTGATGTTTCTTGGTATCCAGCCAATTAACGATCCTTGCTCTCAATTTCCTATGAACTTTCTTACTATTTCATTCAATTGGCCATATATATGTTCTACAGTAGCATCTAAGACAAAACACTCATGCAGAGAGCTTGAAGACTTACCCTCGTAAAGAAACCACAGGCCTGGCCAAGAAAATGCATGAAACAGAGCGGCTAGCAAGTGCTGCAGTGTCCCCTGGTTCTAGCAACACCATGAATGAGAAATCTGACGTGAAGAAGGATGGAATTATGACTGGCTCAGAAAAGGCTGGATTGGCAGTAAAGCAGGAGCGTTCTTGTACAATCAACTCTTCTACCCAGACTGGAATCTCTTTACCATTACCATTTCTAGGCCCTCAATCTTCAAGTCCACGAGTAATCCAAAGCCCACCAGTCAGTGACTTGTCAACTTCTCAGCTCCCTCGTGACGGAGATGATGAACATCATCGGACAATTCAAAATATACTGCAGCAAATGGTTTACAACAGCAGAGCAAAATGGGTGCAGAGTGGTAATACCACGGTGAAGGAAGAAGTCCTCGAAGAACTCGATGGAAATCAAGTAGGCAAACTGTCAACAAGAGCTTGGGCCCCAGCAAATGTGTTGGGTAGTACTCTGGGGAGGAGCGACTACTTTGATACCGGCTCTAACAGCAACTTCTCTCGGATTTATAGCGAAAACACTACCGTCAAGAGAGAAGCTGATATTCTTGGGAGGTTTCAATTGCCTGAAGCGGTTCAGGATATGGATTACGAGTTCTTTAAAAAAGGAGTTCTGAATGATGACTGGAAGTGGAAGGCATAAGTGGTTTTTTTTTTTTTTGGGGAAAACTGAAGGCATAAGTGGGTCAGTCTTACCCTTTTTGTGTGGTCTTTGGATTATATATATACTTGCAAAGTCTGAATTGTATCAGAAAAGAAGTGTTGATAGATTACCCCCGTCTAGAAAGTTCAGCTATGTAAGCAAATGCTACATGAATACAGAATACGGTTTTTTGATAAGTCACATAATTCTTCAGTAATACCCTCCGCTTGCCCATCAATCATCGCTCTCGTGAATTTAATACTTCAAGATGTTATTGAAAGACACTTTCATGTTCTTGTACGAATCATGTGACTAAGGATGTACCCTTTCCAAGCTAATTTCTTCTACGAATACAAGGGAATGTTGGCACACTTGATGATGATGATAATGATGGCGCTCGAGGTTTGTTTGGTTTAGGCTTCTCGTTTGAATTGGGAATAGTATTGAGTACATATATTTACTACATCCAGAATTGATGTTTATCAAACTTTCTATTCTAGACTTGAGAAATCAAGCTCTGTAGAGTTAGTTGTCTCATTTCTCTTTCCAGTGGTGGCCAAGGCTTGAACCCCACGGGGAACATATTTGAGGTTCAGGACTATGAATAGCCTTTGAACTTCCCGTTGACTAACTTACTAACACCTCACTAACCCCGCTGATGTATACAATATTGGCAAAAAAAAAAAAAAAAACTTCCTAGATTACACATGGAAAGAAGAAAGTTGTTGACAGTAGCAACTTAAGTCAAAAGTTCCACAAAGATAGTCCTCAAGAAAGGTAAAGCCGGGAATCACCAACGTTTATACACACTATCAGACAAGACTACATCTACACATTTTTCCAACCATGGATACCAATGATTCCATCTCTCAAACCAACAACGTCTATTGTTTACAAATTACAAATTCAAAAAAAGTCCTACATCTCTACATCTGATAGAACTATCCTTCTATATCCCTAAAGGTTAAGAGATTCAAAAACGCTTTAACCTTTCTCTAAACTCACTTGGGTATATCACTACAGAGTCCAAACACAGACCACCTTTGGTGTGTGTGCAATCGATCTGTGTCATCGAAAACTTGATTGTTGTCGGTATGCCAAATTTCTCGACGACAAAATCGCCCACATGACAGTGTAACCATTTTCCGGATTCCTCAAGCAAGCACTGAGAAATGGCTTCCTGACCGTCCGACGTTGACAACTGGAATCGAACCGGCTTTATGTCCCAACCATGGACGTGCTCGGAGTTACAGACCCGGCGACCAAACCTCCTGGAGGCCCGGCCCAAATGCAGCCTGAAGAATAGGCTGTAGGTCCCGGGCGGGAATGGGAACTCCACCTCTCCATCTACTTCAAACCACCAGATTTGCTGGAGATACGCAACCGTACCGAATCTACAGGAAGAGAATTCAAATCAATTCACTTACCTACTTACCCCAAACACTAATACCAGTCAGCCAAAGGGCCAAAAACGGATGTTCATAAATATTCAGAAGCAACCCAAAACCACAAAATTACAGGGTAACATTTACGAGAACAACTTGCTACTTTCTCTCTAAATCCATCTCTATGCACACAGTTGTTGAGTTTAGGGCTGTTAAATGAGCCCAGCTACTCGAGCTCAAGTTGTGTTCAGGTCAGGCGTCCACTTAACAATGCTCCATACCACAAGATTTATCAAAATCTCAACAATGCACCGTTCATTGGCAAAGACCAAGAAGTCCACGCTACTGGAAAATTAAAGAAAGCAACCTTACTAGGAAACTAGAGCTAACGATAGAAAACCTCTGAGATCCATTTGAAACAAATGAAAATGGAAGAAAGACCTGCCCTTTTCAATATTCATAGCTTTCAAGGCAGCATCCACCTTATATGGTTGCCGTGCTGCCTTGGTAATGTTATCAAAATGGTTTTCATGTGACAATAAAGGAGAAATTGCGTTCAAATGAATTTGCAACATTATTTGGACGGAGAGCAAGGGGACTCATGCAGCACATTAACCACCCACCTGATTTCAACTCCTTTAACCATCACATTCAACCCTCCTCTTTTTCCTTTTTCTTTCTATAAAGTTCAGTAGAGAACCTTTCTCCAAAAATCTCACAAATTCTTCTTCATTCACTAATTCAGCTTTAAAAGAGTAGTGATACTCAAGCACGTGAAACGCTTCTTTTCCGGACAGTGTACGTCTGCCTGCTCATTAGTAAGGAGAAGTTCCAGTCCCCCAATCCGCAGTCACTAATTCTATATCGTGCACACGAAAAAAAATAAAAGGAAAAAAGCATAAAAGAGAGGTAAAAGAAAACCCTAGCAAAGACAAAAATAAAAATAAAATTTAGAGGAAAAAAAGGCTTTGCAAAGTAAACACCTCAGGGGTAGTAGTTTCTTTTATCTATGGTTTCTACCAAGCGTTGCCCTTTGCAAGCTACACCATGCAATTTGGCATTGTCTGCCACGAACATAAAGTCCCAAAGATAAACGTTCAGGAATCTGAAATCCAAATCCTATCAGAATAAAGATTTGGGATCCAACTTCAACGGTAAAAAAAGAGCCAAAATCACAGAGAATTGCTCATTTAAAGAGGCACAACGCTTCTGACGCGTCATCAAAACAAGGACAAGAATTAGAAAATGGCCTTTAAATGTTTTTCCTTTTCTAGTGAAACATATTGGTAGTTTTACCAAGATGATACAACCTACTAAATAGAGCAAATAGCACATACGACCCCATATGACGAAAAGTAAGCTCATTAGTAAACCACACGTTGTGCATATCTTTTATGAATCCCAATTGTCCAAATGAACTGGAGAAACTGAATAACCCCAAATCACAATTCTTGAGGAGGAAACATAACTAAAGAATCAGATATCAGATAAAACTCACAACGAAAGCCAAGAACCTACTTCCAATGATCATGAGGAAATGCCCCGGACAGTTGAGCAAATCCGAACAATCTAAAACAATTACCATATATTTTGCTTTCAAGGTATCCATACAAAACAAAAAACATAAACAAGGACTCTAAACCCTCACCTAGATTCCTCGGTCGGTATATGATTCCAGTATCTCCGGTCATCTATTCCTGTTATCGCCAACCCTCTCGAAGAAATCGATAAACAAACTCCTCCTGTACTCTTATCCAGCCACGCTTTCTGCAAATAACCCGTGTTAACAAAACTTAAACAATCAAAAACCACAAATCTATCTCTGATCCAAAAACAAAAAACCCAGTTAGATTCCCTAAAACTAGGGTCTATTTCCAGTGTCCCAAGTATAAAAATGCATCTAGAAAAGAAAAGATCTCTTCCCTTCAGGCAATTTCTTCCAAGAAGTCTCTAAACCCTTCCTGTTTGGTTGTAACATCAGTTTTGCAGAACATTTTTACCAACATATTTGATCACCGAATATGATTACAAGAACTATTCTTAGAAATCATTAGGTTGATGTCTTCTAATTCTCAAGAACCATTCCTATTAAACAAAAGTTTTCCTCTTTTTGTCCTTACTTTCATTTTGCCAATTTTTCAGAAAAGGGAAACAAAACAAAAACCCAAGAAATAAAGAGAACTACCCTTACTTATCAAAAGAAAAGAAAAGAGAACTACCCTTAGAAATCATTTGGTAGACGTCTTCTAATTCTCAAGAACTATTCTTCTATGAAAGCTATTATAAAAATAAATAAAAATAAAAAGATGGGTTGTTCTTCTTCTTCTTCTTCCAGACCTTACTTTTATTTTACTAATTTCTAAGAAAAGGGAACAAAAGAAAATTTCAAATACATATAACACAAACATAACCACAAGTAAATTATACGGAAACAAAAAGATGATAAACAAACCTTTGTGCCACCATCGAAGGAATTCTGGCGACAAAGCCTCGTGTACAACTCTTTCTTACACAAATCCGATGGAAGAAAATCATCGAAGACTCGACGAATAATGGAGTCGTAATTGGGAGGCAACTTAGATTCCCACACAAAATCTGCCGAAGAAGCGCCGCGAAAAGCCCGGTTCAGAACCGAAAGCCTAGAAATCTCGGGCGGATCCAAGTAGACCAGAACAGAGGCCAGGCAACCCTCCGGCAGGTCTCCGAGACTGAGCTCCGGCGACGGGGGGTTTGTCTTGCTGTGGAAAGAAAACCCAGAACCCATTACAGGGTATGATGATGAGAGAGAGAGAGAGAGAGAGGAATTTGGGATTGCTTTCTTTTGTTTTGTCTGGGAGGGAGGGAGAGAGAGAGAGAGAGATTTGGGTGGAAATGGGAAAGGTCGTTTTGGATGTATATATATATACTACTATAAAAGGAAGAGAAGATTTAAGGGTATGCTTGGCTCCTTTTGGTGTGTCCAATAGGCACGAATTCTTTTGTTTTTTATTTTGTTTTTTTCGTTTTTTATTTTTTGATATTCTGGTTCTTCTGGAGTAGTGTTTATTATTACACAAAGTCTACACACACATATACTTTGTGCACAGATTGTGTACAGATTTTTTTGTGGGGCCCATCACGGATCCCACACGAATCATCCGAGCCGTTCATTAAATGTAAAACACTTTTTCAAGGGTCTTCACAAAAAATAAGCTCAATCCAATACCTATAAGTGCTCGATCCAACCACATAACTTTTCATTAACCAAAAATCTGAATGAAAAGTTAGATAGTTGGATGAAGCATCTATAGATATTGGATTGAGCCTATTTTTTACGGGGACCTTTGAAAAACTGTTTTACATTTAATGAACGGCTCGGATGATTTGTGTGGGACCCGTGATGGGCCCCACAAAAAAATCTGTGCACAATCTGTGCATAGACTGCTGTGTGTGTAGCAGCTCTCTTATTATTATTATAGAATACATATGTTAAGAGAATTGATTTTTGGACTTCCCTTTTATCTTCTTACATTCTTTTTTTTTCCTTCATTCATGTGAAGTGAGTAAAGAAAAAAAATGTAGGAGAGTGCAAAAATCATTTGTCTAGACTAAAATTCATGCAAATGAATTGGGGGGAAAGTGGTTATATTTCTATATTTTGGATTTTTCTAGTAATAATAATTTAGTCAATTGAGCCACTATATTTTATGATAAAACTAAAGAATCTTTAAAATATAAAATTTTCTCTTTTTTTTTTGTTGTTGTTGTTGTTACATTAAATAACGCAAGCTTCTTCAAAACAATCAAAATTTCGGACACCCCAAATGCAGCCTTGAATTTCGTTGAGGAAGATGGTAATGAATTATTCTATTCTTGTTTGAAGAATATCGTTGACGTGCAGCTGGTTTTGGAGGAAGGGTAGAAATTAACCTGTTGGATAACCATTGGTTTTGGATAATAAATGTTTATCTTTAATCAGTGAGATTAGCTGACTGTGGGTATAATTAATTAAAAAAATTAGTAGCGGATTGGGGAAAGAGCGAACAAGATACAAAGAATATACTCTCTATTAATATGTAAATATAGGAAAATGATATTAGCACTCCAAAAATTAATGAACGCATTCCAAAAAACAAAAGAAAGTGGCTTTGAAATTACACTGATATTGGCACTCCATAAGGACGTGAGGGATCCCTCATTAGATCCGGACTGTATGTATGTATGTGTGTGTGTGTGTGTATATATATATATATATATATATATATATATATAATGCTCAGTCGTTAACCATGGTTAATTTATTTCATAACAGTTAAATATCCAATAAGCAATGATTAAACAATTGTTATTTTGAGTAGAGAAATGAGTTATTTTCCAAGGTTTGAGCCATAACAATTCTATAATTTGGTGGAAATTAACTATAAACAATTGGTTAACCCAATGTTATTCCAAATTTCGTCACCAATCCCGAGTATTACTTCTTCTTCTTTTAAAGTTATGCCAGTTTAACAAATGTTTCTTGAACATCCCACTTTATAAAAATGGATAATTAGAAAAGTGAAATCAACAAAAGTATTAATTTAATTTCCCACTTAATTAAAAAGTATTTAGACATTTTTTTAAAAAAATATTTAGACAGTTTTGTTCACACCTATACAGTTGGGTATCTATTGGGATCACTTCCGCGTCATATTTTTATAAATCAATTAGGAAATTCAGACCAACTTATGCACATCTTAATTAATCCTTAAGAAATGAGAATCAATCCATGTAATCATGCACGAGTGGGGACTAAATTCATGACCACTTACGTATGAAATAGGTAACTCTGGGGAATAAACCTGGTAATTAAGGTTTGAGACTTGTGATCGGATTTGTCCCTCTAAGAACCTAAGGGAGGGAGGGGGGCTGCTGTCCCCGAATTCGGGGTCCACTCCGGTCTCGATCCGATGATCGGAAACGTTCACTTCGTAGAGCTCGTCAAGTATAACAACTATGCAAAAAATCAGCTTAATTAGATATCATTAAGTACTTGATCGGAACCTTTTTATTTTAAAAAGAATGGATCCGAAACACTGGATTAAATCCACTGTAACCCATGGACTAAGAGTTTTATGGGCTCCGATCAGGTACTTAATGATATCTAATTAAGCTGATTTTTTGCATAGTTATTCTACTCGACGAACTCTACAAAGTGAACGATTCAGATCATCGGAACGAAACCGGGGTGGGCCCCAAAATTGGGGCAGCAGCCCCCCCGCGTCCGAACCTAAGTGCTGTTAAATATGTGGGGCCAACTTAGGACTTTGTTTCAACTTTAAATGGACCTCCCGGCACTAGTGAACCATGAGATTGATTCTCAAAAATTAATTGAGATGTATGTAAGGTGGCTCGGACCATATATCCTAAATTACTATAAGAAAAGATAATTGATTTTCACACTCCCCATTTTTATAACACCACTCCTTTTTTTTGCCTCTTGTGATGTGAATTTACAAAATTAACCTTTTATTTGCATGCTTTTTGACACTTGGAAGGATAACATTATAAATTCACTTCACGACAAGACAAAAAAATGGACTGTGATTATAAAAAAGAGGAATGTGAAAAATTAGTAACAAAAAAAATGAAACGGGCGAGCGCGCCATTTCTCCACCCTTCTTAAAGTTGTTCATAAATTCACGGAGTTTTGCATGCTACAACCATAACCACAAACACTTACACATACAAATTCTCCCACATTAAATATGAGGCCCCACGTATGTGTGTTTGGCACCGAAAGGGTTTTGGAAACAAAAGAAGAGTTGCAAGATAAACTACTCCTATTAGGCAACATATATTGTCCATATATGTGACAGTGGCAAGCCCAGATTTTTTTTTATTTTGAGATGAAATGACAAGCCAAGAAAAGACTCATGGAATGGAAGTGCATAGGGAATCCTGCATGGGTCCCCACAAGTACTATGAATTCCTTTATATAATGCCTAACGACTGTAGATAAACTTTTGTAATTTACTACTACTAGTCTACTACTGCAATTCTATTGGTGTTTTGTTTGGTTAATTTGGTGTTGCTTTGACGTAATATTCTTACAAGCTACCGTATAATAAAGTGTCTCCAATAATAAAATAAATATACCAAGCTTTACAAGTAACAGCTAGGTAGCGTCAATGTGAATTAGAATAACTTACAAAATGCACATGCACCAGTTCCCCCACTAATGACTGTGATTAACTTTCACCCGCCGTACGTGGTTGAGCTTTAAATGTTGTTGTTTTTTAATTTTTTTTCTCCGGACGTTTTTAGGAAGCATTTATTTGAAGGTGATGTTATAGGGGTTGAATACCGCCGAACTATTAGGCTCCGTTTGTTTTGATGTAAATTATTTTCCATGTAAAATATTTTTTCAGAAAATAAATTTCAAATTTTTATATATTTTTCGGTGTTTGGTTGGTACTTGAAAAATACTTTCTGAAAAGGGACAAAATAGTGTGTGTGTGTGGGGGGGGGGGGGGGGGGGGGGGGGGGGGGGCTTTAAGCTGTGGAGAGATATGAGAATATTGAAATTGAACATGGGTCAAGACAGACGATCAAGGAAATTGAGCAGTGGGAATTGCAGAAGAAGACAGCGGGTTCACTTTAGAAAATAACTTACGGAAGATTTGAGGGTAAGTCATTTTCATTCAAGTAATGGAAAATATTTTTCTCATTTTTTACGCAGTTAAACACCGAAAAATAGATAAAAAAATAAAATATTTTACGTGCAAACAAACGGAGCCTGTGCTCTAATTTAGATGTAAAATGCGTGATTGTGGAGGTTGGAGCCAGCCCAGGAGCACCCCATAAATTTTTCTCATGATCGACCTTTAGTTATTTTGCCTAGTCAAATACGTAAAATTTATCCTCCAACAAACTCAATAGTTTGAGGCTAGTTAAACTAGTTTTTGCTACAAATATTCCTCAGAAGTTTTCTCTCCCTCCCTGAAAAAAGTAGTAAAAAGAAAAGGAAGAAACCGACAGAGTAAGGAAGAGAAACATTTACACATTTTAATAGTAAACTTACACATTTTAATAGCAGACGTACGGAGCCCACTGCCTACAAGAGAAGAGTGTCTGGGGAGTGATCGAGATGCGTGTCCCCAGTATTTCCGTTTCAAAAAATTAGTACTTATTTTTTTTAGCGAAATGGAGAATAATTAGTTGGGAGTATATACTGTATATGATTGCAAATGGTCTCAGGTAAATAGGCTGACAGAGGTTTAGCCCAAGTGCTGAATTTTTGTGGTTCGATACCTTACCACTTGGACTGTAGTTTTGACGAAAGGCACCGGCCATAGCTTTGGTGGTACCGTATAATTCGAGTTTAATTCTGGTGAAAAACCAAATCCAACCAGACCATCTTGCCTACCTCTAGCTAGGGCTGCAAACGAACCGAGCTTTATCGTGGTCAAGTTTGTTTATTAAGGTTTTTAACGAGCTTAAGCTTAGTGAAAACTTAATGATTCGAGCAAATCTTAGCTTGACTTGAGCTCAAATTTGTTCACGAGTCTCAACGGACCAACGAAAAATGTGTGTATATATATATCCTTGAATAGGCCTAATACAACCAAAAATATTTTGATTGTGAAGGTATATATCTTTCATTTTCCTATGGAGCAGAGGTGTACCATTCGAGTTGAGCTTATCCTAGCTCTAGCTTGGCTCGTTTACAAAATGAGCTGAAAATACTGGCTCGAGTTTGTTCATTTAACTTTCGAGCCGAACTTAAACGAGTCATTAAAGAGCCCAGCTGCGAACCGCTCGTGAGCGGCTCGGTTCTTTTGCAACCCTACCTCTAGCTTGGCTTGCATTTACATTTTTCATTTACTACTACGTACATAATCCTAATCCGTCGTTGTCTTGCTTGGACAAGTCAAGTCATGTTGATCTTATTTGGACATGGTAACGTTACAAGGGAATGAATCTACCACTAACGTGTATCCACGGACCAAGTGAGATTAGGATGGTTAGAACACGCTAAACTTCTGAATGTATAATTGATCCCCCAGTGAGCAATATTATTTTAAAAACCGGATCGTCCGCGATCTGAAAAAGGAGTCGGGTGGATGGGTCACTACTGATTGAACTGGAATTCACCCGTGATGTCACAATTACGTAAAAAATACGTTACTATTAATATCACAAAAATAAAAAGTTACTATTACGCAAAACAATACAAAGTGTAAAAAAGGAAAGAACAACACGTATGAAATTTGGAGGAGTTGGCTTTCCCAGAAGTTTTGCATGGCTGATATTTATTTTTTATTTTTTAGGATCTCATCGGAACCATGCACACACTCTCTACTTAGGATGCTTGAGTCACTTGGTTGGTATCATAACGGGCGAAGAGATAACCAACAAATGGCAACCCCGCACACCGATGATTAAATGCCGCCAGGACCCATGCAAAGAGGAAATAACAACCCGAGCTTGGCAAGATACCAACCAAGATAAAATACCCATTAGAGGAGAAAAAAAAGCACCATAACCTAACTCCTTAATCCGAAACTAACATGGCTCTATAATGCTCTCATCAATTTCCTCTGTTTGAGCAATCCTACTGATTGCTTCCTCCTCTGCACCATCGTAGCCAATACCTACTACCTAGAGTCTTCTCGAAATCCCAATTATTGCTTGATCCTCATCCAGAGCTTGAGCTTCATGATCACATTCCTATTATTAATTCCTTCAAATAATAATGCGGCTGCTACTGCCGACCTGAACAGAACACATTTTTTGCTTTTTCCTGTTGCCCCTCCTTAGGAATGCGACATATGCTACACACTTTCACTATACCATCCACTACATTCTTTGTGAGACTCATTTCGGATCTAACAAAAAATACAGAAAAATATCTATAAATTTTAAAATAATATTTTAGGGGACCTCGTAAAAAATCAAATTTAATAACCGGATAAGGCTCGCATCCTTAATAATTGTCCCATGCAAAGGAATATTATATCTTGCCCATACTTTCTCTTTTTTCAGTAAAATTCGAATAATATGTTCTCCCTTATTCGTCTGCGACGGGTTTAATTTTCTCGATTGATAAAAGCAAGATTGGATTCGAACATTTAGGCCTGATCATTTGGCTAAATAATCACTTGGCCTTGTTCTTTTATTCAAAAATTTCCTCATTTGTTAGTTTTGTGTTAAATTTTCGTGAATTATTGATTCGTCTTAACGAAAGGAGTCAAAAAGTAAAAAGTTATGATCGAAGAATCTCAAATCTTTTTAAATAAAAACAAAAATAAACCAAAGAAATTCGTGCCAAACCAGGCCTTTACATATCTTTCTCAGCCTTACATATGGCTAAGATCAAGGATGTGAACATTTAAGGCAGATGGAAGTTTAAGTGGGGCATGATCCATGAATATCAAGTTGGTCTTCCCGTGGAAAGAAAAGTTGAGAGGTGAAGAGTACACGAAGGATTGCAATCAAGACTTCAAGTATTGTCAGCATCTCTTAAGAAGATCTTAATTGGGGAAAAAAGACCTGCTAGAAAGAATCGGCCCCAAAATCTAAGAGTACTCAAATATCTTACGAAAAAAATCAGAATTAGATTCCCCGGTTTTTTTTTTTTTTCCCTCCGGGCCAACTTACGCGTACCTCGACTAATTTTGGAGCCTTGAATGATCGGGCATAACCCCTAGGCCCCAAGGTTTGGAATGTTGGGTCTCCATGGGTATGGAACCTGTGACCTCATAAAAGAGGTGCACTTATTGCTTTCGCACAACTACTTGCTTTTGCCCCTTGGGATTGTGCATGTCACGGTTAATGGATCATCAATTTGTCTGCGCGAAAGAAAGTGGAGCTGATTCGTACTTGTATTGATTTGTGATTGTTGGTGTAGCATACCGTATTCATCAAAGGTTTTATGGGCGATCTTGAGAATAAAATCAACCATGTAAACAATTTCCAATAACTAGAGTTTAATAATTTTGGATCGTGTGGTCAACTTGACGCCTTATTGATGACATCAGAGCGAGCCATGTCCACGACCTCGAATAAGTTCGATCGGTAGTCTGGCCACCGCGGATAGTCGAATTCAGGGAAAAGGCGCAAAATTGTGGTGAGTCTGGTGACTCTATTGATTGCCAACCAAGGAAAGTAGTAGCATTCATGCTCTTCTCCTTTTGCCAACCCAAAAACACACACTAGATAATAAACAGCCCGACTATGGGTACGCCAAATGTACATAGGAGCATTTGGGGGTCCCACACAGCTCAATAAAATATTGATAAGAGCGTAATCGATTCGATAGATTTTTAGAATGGACAAAAAATCGGTTGACTCGATTGAGCCTTACAGATATGTGATTGAGCTGATTTTTTATTCAGAGCCTTAAAAAATATTTTAAACAAATTAAACTCCTGCGATCATTTGTGTGGGACCACGAGGGGATTCCAACACAATCCGATGTACATTTAGAGCATACTTTTTTTTTTTTTTTAATAATTACACATCTCTACCCTTCATCTTCTTTTTCATCTCCTTTTTTTTCTTCTTCTTTTTCTATCCTTTTTTTTTTTTTTAAATGGAAGGGCAAGAAATTCATTTATAATCAATATTACAACCTTAGTAGTCGGCATTCTAATGGAAGGGCCGATAGCGACTTGCACTGTATGCATCTGATACAAATGTTAAAAAAAACCTATTGCACATGATCAAATTTTTTCCTTATTTGTTAATTTTGCGTTAAGTTTTCGTGAATTATTGATTCGTCTTAACGAGAGGAGTCAAAAAGTAAAAAGTTATGATCGAATCTCAAATCTTTTTTGAATAAAAACAAAAATAAACCAAACAAATTCGTGCCAAACCAGGCCTTTAGATACCTTTCTCAGCCTTACGTATGGCTAAGATCAAGGATGTGAACATTTATGGCAAATAGAAGCATGCATGATCCATGGAAAGAAAAGTTGAGAGAGGTGAAAAGTACATGAAGAAGGATATTGTCAACATATCTTAAGACGATTTTAAGAGTCAAATATCTTAAGAAAAAATCAGCATTAGATTCCCTGTTTCTACTTTCGGTGCAGCTCACGGTTTTCTTTATCTCTTTTTTTCCAGGCCAGTTTCGGCGTATCTCAATTAATTCCGAAGCCCCTGAAAGTAAAGACCGGACATACCCTCAGTGGCGCCAAGGTTTGGAATGTTTGGCCTCTGTGGGAATGAAACCTATGACCTCATGGAGAAGCACTTATTGATTTCGCACAACCATTTGGCTGAATCCCTTGAGGTTGTGCATGTCACGGTTTATGGATCATCAATTTGTTTGAGCGAAAGAAAGTGAAGCTGATTCGTAGTTGTATTGATTTTGGATTGTTGGTATAGTATACTGTACACATGAAAGGTTTTATGGGCGATCTTGAGAATAAAATCAACCATGTAAACAATTTCTGATAACTAGAGTTTAATAATTTTGGGTCGTGTGGTCAACTTGACGCCTTGTCGATGAGATCAGAGCAAGCCGTGTCCGCGACCTCGAGGAAGTTTGGTAGCCTGGCCACCGCGGACAGTCGAATTCAGGGAAAATGCGCAAAGTTGTGGTCAGTCTGGTGACCCTATTGATTGCCAACCGAGGAAAGTATATAGCATTCATGCTTTTTGCCAACCCAAAAACACACGCTAGATAATAAACAGCGCAACTATGGGTACGCTAAATGTACATCGGAGTACTAATCTGACACAGCTCAATCAAATGTTGCCAAGAGCCTAATTGATTCATTAAATTTTTTGCATGGACAAAAAAGTGAATGACTCGATCGAGCCTTACAAATATTCGATTGAGCTGATTTTTTATTGAGAGCCTTAAAAAAAATATTTTAAACAAAAGAAACTGCGACGATAATTGTGTGGGACCACGAGATGATTCCAACACAATCCGGCGTACATTTAGCATATACATAGTTTTTATTTATTTATAATTAGACATCTTTATTACCCTTCATCTTCTTTTTCATCTCCTTTTTTTCTTTCCTAAAAAACTGAGATCCGAAAACATAATCAGTGAGGCCACATGAGGTGATAAATGTATTTCTCTGCAAATCTGTTTTCCTTTTTATTTTTTTTATATATTAGCTTAAATTTTGAGGGATGAAGAGGAAATTGTGGGGTGCTGACTGCTGAGCCCTTGAGAATGGGCATCTAAATCGATCTTAAATATGGTCCATGGATCAAGAGCGTCTGCACTGTAAAGACCAAATAATATTGACGTTTGTGGGCTTCCAGCCTAAATGGGCCGACAGAGACCCACCTTTGATCCCCTTTTTTAATGGAAGGGCAAGAAATTCATTTGTAATCAATATTACAAACTACTGTGTGCATCTAATACAACTGTTAAAACGATATATTGCACACAATCTATTGCCTTGATCCGTTCTAAGAGATGTATGGACGAGGAGCCGATTATCTTAAGATCATCTCTGCTAATCACCTGCCACCCTTAAAATTGACTTGATTCCACTCGAGGATGCTATAATTATCCAAAAGAATAGTATAAAAGGAATGATTTAGCATCGCCAATGGACATTATAATGTATCTATGTAGAGGCGGAGTTAGGATTTTCGAATAGTTGGGTCAAGCATTTTGTAAGCCAAATTCATGAGCCGAGCAAATTAGAGAGGCGTGTTTGCCAATAAATCTATAAAGTCAAAAGTTGTGTCATTTGAACCAGTACCTTTGAAGTTTGAAGGAGGCATGGTAAGGTATCTTTTGCTTCCAAAGTTTCCTGCAATGCAAACCGAGAAATTAGGAGTGAAGATAGAGAACAATCCAGCACAAACATTAACAAAATTTGCCAAACTTGGATAAAAACCTCTTATCAGAAATGTAGCTGACAAACTTTTACAAATTTTTTTACGTTACGTTAAGTAACTCACCAACAGTGTGTGTGTCTTGTTCAATTACGTAGCACTATTGCATCAGTTTTTCTGTGTTTGTTAATTGTTATCGCTCCCGCGCAACAACGGGTCCATCAGAATGGGTACACCTAAATGGACATTTCATATGGTCCATGGATGTAGACCTAGTGTACTGCAAGGCCCAACTAAGACTAGCGTTTTTGTTAGCTGCCAAGTAGCCTAAACTAAATGGGCGAAAGAAACCGGATATCTTAGATCACCTAAATGGACAGTTCATGTCGTCGTTTCTTCGTCACTAAATCGAACCAGAAAGGAAAATCAGAAGTGAAACCCTAAATCGAACGAGAACAAATCGAATGAAGCCCACAATCCCCCAGCCCCGAGGACGTGGAAGATGTCGGAGGGGAAAACCACCCCTCCGGTTCCCCGGGTCGTGTACACTAACCCGGTAAAATCCTCCTTCTCCGTTAATATTCCATTATCAACATTCACGTCGAAGATTTGCACATCCATCATGTCTTCATTTACCAACAATAGGTAATCATCTCTGCATTCTATGATAGACTTATGGAACCAGAAACCTCCCGGTGTATTGGCATTAGCCCTCCACTGGAATTGCTCGTGCGAGCAACAAAAAAGTCTCCCGCTTGCAACCCACAAGATTTTATTTGCCGTAACCCAAAAGCTCTCAACTAGTAGAGTCTGCACCACTGCTAGTACGGTAAAAGAAATCCAGCCGGTGGAGCACCTATGCGCCATGATCATCGCCTCCTGAAACCCGAGTTCTAATATAACCGTCAAGGACGATTCTTCGTTTGGCGCACCAAGAAAACCACCTTGGGCCAAT
Source organism: Rhododendron ovatum (assembly GCA_019656835.1). Taxonomy (NCBI): domain Eukaryota; kingdom Viridiplantae; phylum Streptophyta; class Magnoliopsida; order Ericales; family Ericaceae; genus Rhododendron; species Rhododendron ovatum. The sequence goes on along the minus strand of CM033794.1, from coordinate 13,510,318 downwards.
GGCCCGATATTTCTATTTAGTATCGGGAGATCGATTCAATCTCTCAATACCAAATTTAGATAGTAAGCCCGATTTTCTTTCGATAGCAACACCCAACCATCTAAAATTGAGCCCAACAGCATGTAACTAAGGAAAAGAGTCAAGTATGATATCCTAGGAGTATGTTCTTATGTTGAAGAGTTCTAGGCTATTCCTCGCGATATCCTTCACAACCAAATATGTTTCTTTCAAACCCATGGCCTATCGGGCAGCAATGAACTTCAACGACAGGTCTATCTTCTCCACCCCACAGTGGACCGGCATCAATGTGAAGAGGCTGGTTTGGAGGGTTCGAAAGAACCATATTTGGTTGTGAAGGATATCGCGATGAACAACCTAGAACTCTACAACATACGAACATACTCCAGCGATATCATACCCCGAGTACCAATGTACTCCTTTCCTGGGTTACATGCTGCTGCGCTCTAATTTAGATGGTTGTGTTGCTATCGAAAGAAAATCGGGCTTACTATCTAAATTTAGTATTGAGTGATTGAATCGATCTCCCGATACTAAATAGAAATATCGGGCCATTGGCCCAAGGTGGTTTTCTTGGTGCGCCAAACGAAGAATCGTCCTTGACGGTTATATTAGAACTCGGGTTTCAGGAGGCGATGATTGTGGCTCATAGGAGCTCCACCGGCTGGATTTCTTTTACCGTGCCAGCAGTGTTGTAGACTCTACTAGTTGAGAGCTTCCGGGTTACGGCAAATAAGATCTTGTGGGTTGCAAGCTGGAGACTTTTTTGTTACTCGCACAAGCAATTTCAGTGGAGGGCTAATGCCAATCCACAGGGAGGTTTCTGGTTCTATAAGTCCATCATAAAATGCACAGAGATATCTTTACCTATTGTTTGTAAATGAAGACATGATGGATGTGCAAATCTTCGAAGTGAATGCTGACAATGAAATATTAACGGAGAAGGAGGATTTTACCGGGTTAGCGTACACGACTCGGGAACTAGAGGGGTGGTTTTCCCCTTTGCATCTTCCGCGTCCTTGGGGCTGGGGGATTGTGGGACATCGTCGAGGGCTTTGAACTGTTCGTGGATGGCGCGAGCAGAGTTCTGAAACAGTGCAAGACGACGACACCTGAGGATGCAGCTTTGGGTGGGTTGCATTTGGGCTTAGATGAGAGATTGCAGGAGAGATTCTGGTGCTTTCCTTGGTGTAGTTTCTTCCTAAATGGTAAAAGTACCATTGTTTTTCTGTGTTGTCCAAGAACATTCTACATGATTCATTGAAGAGGAAATTGTTGGGGTGATGAGCCCTTGAGAATGGGCATCTAAATGGATCTTAAAAATGGTCCATGGATCAAGAGCGACTGCACTATAAAGACCAAATAATATTGGCATTTGTGGGCTTCCAGCCTAAATGGGCCGATAGAGACCCACTTTGATCCTTTTTTTTAATGGAAGGGCAAAAAATTCATTTATATATAATCAATATTATAATCCATCGTGCGCATCTAATACAACTGTTAAAAAGACCTATTGCACACAATCTATTGCCTTGATCCGTTCTGGGAGATGTATGGACGAGTAGCCAATTATCTTAAGATCATCTCTGTTGATCACCTGCCACCTTTAAAATTGACTTGATTTCATTTGAGGATGCTATAATTACTATCCAAAACAATATAAAAAGAACGATTTAGCATCATCACTGGACATTATAAGGTATCTACGCAGAGGCGGAGCTAGGATTTTTGAATAGTTGGGTCAAAAATTTGTAAGCCATGTTCATGAGCCGAGCAAATTAAAGAGGCGTGTTTGCTAATAAATCTATAAAGGCAAAGGTTGTAGTTATGATGTAATTTTTTGTCATATGTGGGGCAGTTATAGGAGTATAAACTTGAGTGACTTATTTTGGGTTTTGAGGAAGGTTTTTAAAAGTAATGAGTGGAGAGAGATAGATAGAAAAAATTTATTAGGAACTACGAGCAGGAGTTTTGCCCCTTAAAGATTGCGACACATCTCTTGTATCAGTGTCTGGTGACGAACCATGTGGCCAAAATTTGAACTAGTACCTTTGAAGTTTGAAGGAGGCATGGTATAAGGTATCTTTTGCTTCCAAAGTTTCATGGAATGCAAATTGAGAAATTAGGAGTGAAGGCCCAGTGTACAAAGTTTTTGTTACGTTAAGTAACTCACCAACTGTCTGTGTTTGTCTTGTTCAATTACGTAGCAATATCACATCGATTTTCTGCGTTCGTTAATTGTTATCGCTCCTGCGCAACAACGGGTCCATCAGAATGGGTACCTAAATGGACATTCCATGTGGTCCATGGATGAAGACCTAGTGTACTGCAAAGCCCACAAAAGACCAGCGTTTTTGTTAGCGGTCAGGCAGCCTAAATTAAATGGCCGAAAGAAACCTCACCGTCAATTGCCACTCTTAAAATTAGCTTGATTCCACTTGACGAAGCTATGACTATACAAGATATTTTTTGAGCAGCGGGTCAAATATTTAAGCCATGTTTATGAGCCGAGCAAATTACAGAGGCGTGTTTGACAAAAAGTTTGAAAAATGCAAAGGTGGTAATTATAATGGAGATTCTTGGAGTATAGACACGAGACGTTCGTGTTAGAATTTTAGAAGCGTTCAACCTAAAATCACTCGACCAAAAAAAAAAAAAAACCAATCTAGTACAAGGAGGCAGCTTATCGGCAGTTTACTCGACAACAATTGCCTTCTTTTCGGCCCCCTGTCGGAGTTAATTCAATGGTCATTCAACGCATATTGTAGCTCGCTTCAAAATGCTAAAGTGTGGTTTAATATTACTTATAAATTAGAAACCAAAAACTAATATGTGATCGAAACCAAAAAAAGAAATAAAAACTGAATTTTGGTGAGGTTTAGTTCCGGTGTGTGGAGAACCCAAGTTTGATTTGGAACCACAATTATGAGTTTCGACAAGAACTACCATGTGAACGGTTAGGAATCATTGAATTATCTCTGGCAAGGAGCCGGAGAATGGGCAACCACAGGTCCACAGGGCCTGTAGTTCTGTGCCAAGAAGCTGCCTAAAATTAGGACAACGTGTACCACAGGTCCACAGGGCGAGTAGTTCTGTGCAAACTGCCAAGAAGCTGCCTAATTAGGCAAGGTGGGCCGTGGCTGACAAAGTTTGAACTCTTTGGGCGTTAAATTAGGAGATGACTTCTATACTTCCCCATTTCTACAACTACACTCATTTATTTATCCCTATTAGATGAAGTTATTACATAGCCCTTGTACTCTACAATTGCACTTTCCTCTTATTTCAAAATGACTGAACTAACCTCACATATCCAGCCTAGGAAAACGAAAAAATTTCGCTTCCATAATTTTCTGTGTACATGAGAGAGAGAGAGAGTTCTTATTTCCATCTTCTACAAGTTCTTTCGTTTTCATCTTCTATACTAGCAATTTTTGTCTCTCTCACAATCCTCCTCCTTCATCCCCTCCCATTTTTATTGTCAGGTTTTTCCAAAATAGTCTCTTATTTATCATGGATGATGATGGTGAAGACAATGAGTTGCCATCAACTTTGGGATTTACATATGAAGATTTCCCTGAGCTGAATGATATAATAAATCTCACAGCCACAAATAATATTGAAGAAATTTCAGAGTTGTACAAGCCATTCAACTGTACAAATGAATTTGATAATTTCCTTCCATTTAGGCTTGAAATTCGAAATCTAGGGCTTTTTTTGTTCTATTTTATGCTTGAAATTCGTAATTTCCTTCCATTTCGGAGCCGTACTTATGAAGATTTCTTCTTGTCATTTCCCTTGTAAACCCAATAGTATTGTGATGAACCTTTCTTTAGACAAAAAAAAAAAAAAAAAACCCCTTTCTTTAGACTAGTTTGCTCTCTTTGTAGATCGATTTGATTTTGGATTAATTTGATTTGGTCGATTTTATATACAAACTATCAGGACCCACATTGATACTATAATGTACTTGCTCGTGCTTCTTTATAGTTTACGTGGTAGGATTAATACTCTAATATTTAATAATAACTTTGTGAATTGATACTTAACATGTGGTAATATAGGAAAACAAACGCCTAAAGTGGACAATGTTGAGTCTAATGGCTTAAAATCATTGTTAAATGAGGATTTTTCTACACGGGAAGAGCTTCTTGATAGGGTTCGTAATGTGGCATTAAAGGAAGACTATGTCATAGTAATCAAAAGATCGAAAGCGGGTCGTTATGTCATTATTGGTTGTGATAGAGGTGGGAAATTTCGTTGGACTGTTCCATTGGATGAAATGAAAAAGACATTTGCAACTCGCCTTATAAATTGTCCTTTTGAGGTATTGGGAAAAAAGAAAGTTGGCGAGTGTTCAAAAGTAGTGATTAAAAATGCATCTCATAATTATGAATTGTCAAGTGAAATATCCAAGCATCCCTATTGTCGTCGTTTATCGCAAGAAGTGATGTTAAGCATAAGACAAATGACTTTGGCTGGTATCCCACCTCGGCAAATTCTTACTTCATTGCGGAAAAGTAATCCCAATTGCAAAGCAATAGCAAGGACAGTGTATCATGCGAAAGCCAATATCACAAAAGAAGTTTTAGCGGGTCGTACAATGATTCAAGCATTATTTGAAGAATTGGGTCAAGGGGAGTTCATTTTGATGTAGAACGTGACGGAGATGGGCATTTGACTCATTTGTTTTTTGCACATCCTTCTTCAATAGTGTTAACCAAGAGTTATCCATATGTCTTTGGGATGGATTGCACATATAAGACAAACAAACATAATATGCCATTGCTTGATATAGTGGGAGTTTCAAGTTTTAATGGGTCATTTTATTCTTGTTTTGCGTTCATGCAAAAAGAGGAAAAAGGAGAATGTGTGGGCATTGGAAAGATATAGAAGGATTTTGGGCAATGGTCAACAACCATTGGTGATTGTATCAGATGGAGGACTAGCACTAATGAATGCTATTCATCTTGTTTTCCCAAGAATTGCACATATTTTATGTATGTGGCACATTGAAAAAAATGTTATTTCAAAATGTAAGTCCCAATTTGAAAAAGGAGAAGATTGGGAGACTTTTCTTTTGACTTGGACTAATTTGATTGAATCTCCTTATGAACTAATGAAGCTTGGCATCTGTTTGAAGTTCAATACAAGGAAAAAGAATATGTTCTCAATTATATCAAGAATATTTGGCTCCCTTTCAAAGAGAGATTTAAAATGCATGGACAGGGAAGCATCGACACTTCGGGAATCATGTCACTTCAAGAGTAGAAGGTGCACATGCAATGCTCAAGAAATATTTGACAGCTTCCATAGGTAACTTTCGCGAGGTGAGGGAAAAAATTTGTCTTGCAATTGACAATCAGTACAATGAAATCAAGACTAAGGTTGCTAGTGAAAAGATTCGAGTTACACATAAGTTTAAGATTCCCATGTCAAAGGAACTTGTTACTCATGTTTCCGTCTTTGCGGTTAGAGAACTTTTCAAACAATGTGAGTTGGCTAGAACTGATTATGTCCTGGGTTCGTGTATTGGCAATTTCTCAAGAACCATGGGTCTACCTTGTGCCCACATGATGAGAAATAAGAAAGATGGAATTTTGTGACTTGGTGATATACATCCACAGTGGAGAATTGACATGAGGTCATTTACCAATATGGATGGTGGAGCACATTGAACTGGAAGTGAAATTGAATCTTTTCTCGAGAACTTCCATGAGAAATACAAAAACATGCCTCTTGTTCAAAAGGAAAAGAGCCTCAAGCAAATTGCTCTACTTGTTGATGCGGAAATTCTGTTGACTCTTGAACCTAACATTCAACCCCACAAGGGACGTCCGTTGGGTTCAAAGAAAAGAAAGGGTGATAGCTCTACCACCCGTCATCCTTCCGCTTTTGAAATTGCGGAAAAGACTCGAAAATGTGGTGCTTACCAATGTGTTGAACATAATAGGCACACTTGCCCAAGCAACGGTGAAAGCAATAGTCACAACCCTCCTTTTGTTATGGCTAACCAAGATGCCACTCTTAATATGCTAGAAACACCGTGTAAGTTATCTTTTTTATCGGCAAGATTTAACTCTTCTTCTTCTTCTTTTTTGATTGGGGAGATTTAACATCTTTTCCTCAACTAATACACGCTTCTAATTATTTTTATTTACTAATATACGTTTTCAACTACTTTCACACAGTTCAATGTGAGATCAGTACATCATTAGGATTATAAGTCTGGTGGAGTTTATGATCATGGAGGTGCTGATTTTTTTTGTTTTTTTGTTTTTCTATATCTTAATCAAACAAAGGCGCTTCCACTTTTTGTAAGAACTAGTTAGAAAGTGTAGAATCTGTAAGTGTGGAACTTGATAGATTTTTGTGGGACTGTACGAAGAACTAATGAAGTCATATGGAACTTGTTGAATTTTTGTGACACTGTATGAAGAACTAATGAACTTTTATGATTGTATATGATGGACGATGAGAGTTTCAAGCTTAAAATTGTATGGATTTATGCAAATGATGGATGATGGGAGTTTTAAGTTTATAGTTGTATGGATTTATGAGTGTATATGAAGATTTATGAGCGTATATGATGGACAATATGAATTGCATGTATAGAAGAGATGGGTTTGTTCATTGATGTTTTGTTGGATCTTGCAGATTTGGGTAGATGGATTTTTCCCTCATTAGTTATTGGAGGGTAGTTAAAGTATTTGAAGAAATGAATATTGTATATTATAAAGTACAAGGGTTGTTTAGTAACGTCACCTAACAAAGATAAAAAAAAAAAGTATAGGCGTAGAAATAGAGAGTGTAGAAGTCAAAATCCCATAAAATTATTGTGTCAACAAGCAAGCGAATGTACTGTCCTTAAAACTTCCTAAATAAGTGGTAAGACTTCTGACATGAGATGATAAAAAAGAAAGAAAGAATCCTGATATTAAAAAAAAACAGAGTTTGGAGTAGAGTTTCATCAAAATAAAAGTGTTGAGGGTGACGAGTCAGTAGTCAAAGAAGAGACTGAACAGACAAGTCAAAAGAGTGCTCTCTTCTTCAATAGGTAGATTAGATATCATTTAGATGGACGGACAGAGAGGGGCACGTGATGCGAGAGAGAAAGTGCTGCGCGCGCCAGGGGAACAAAATTCTCCAGGGCATTTCTGTCAATTACTAGACCTAACACGCTAGGACTTCTAAAACAATAGACTTCGGGCCTTATAAAAATCTGGCCCGGATTAAATGCCCCAATACCCCACTACTTTTGGAATCTAGCCCAATTTTTACTGTATTTTTTAAGGGGGAATCTGGAACGGGGCTATTGGCCCCACAATCAGCACCACTCAAAGTTATGGGGTGGGCGGGTATTCTCAAAAAAGTATTTGAAAAAAAAAGGTAATTTTAAGTTTAAAAATCATGTTTTTGCGTAAAATATGTGCAATTCGCGCATTTTTGTGAGTAATCCAAACCGTGTATCTTGGGCCTGTAAAATAACATAACCATGCAAAAAATCATCTTGTCCGGACATCGATAAGTATGTCAAAAGTTGAGTTTTTAGACGAAAAAATAAATGACTGTGGATAATTTAACTTAAAAAACAGTTAACAGATTCCGGCCGACCATTTTTTCGTCTAGAAATTATCTTTTGACATACCTTTAATATCCGGATAAATTGATTTTTTGTTTAGATACATTATTTTACATGTCCTATAAAATGCATGGTTTGAATTATAAAAAAAAAAGCACCACGGGGCCCACGGGGTGCTGACAGAAAACCCCTTGGTCTGCCTCATCCGAACAGAATTTTTAATCTAAAAATAAACAAAAGGGGAATGCTAAGTACAAAGAAAACTTACCCCGAAAGTATCCCGAAAATAGCAATCAATGGTTGAGAATCACTTTGATGATTATGTCACACACATCAAAGTGAATCTCAACCACTAGTTGATCTTTTCGGGGTACTTCGGAGTAAAATTTCTGTCCCTAGCATTTCTGTAAACAAAATTGTGGTTAACGGGAATGACTTCGGTGTCCCCGGTCATTTTGGGGATACCGTAACTTTTGGCATAACAAAACCACTATGAACATAACCAAAATCTATTATGAGTATAACCAAAACTATTATAAGCATAACAGAATCATAACAAGGCATAACTTGATTGTTATGCCTTGGTTGGGTTTGGTTATGCTTTGATTGGTTTTTTGGATATTTTTTAGTTATGCCTTATTTGGATTTTGTTATATTTATAATGGATTTTAGTTATACTTATAATGGGGTAAAGTTATCCTAATCCTACGTTGTTGCTCACATTATTTGACTTCAATAAAAACAACAGCAAAAACCAAGCTCTTGTTAATGGAAATCATGGCTGAAACCTCCATCGTCTTCCCAATCCTCTTCTTGACCCTCCTACTCCTGCTCCTTCTCAAGTACTTCAAATCTACTACTAGTAATTCTCGGCCAAAGACTCCTCCACTTCCACCAGGCCCAACCCCATGGCCAGTTCTAGGCAATATCCCCCACATGGGACAAAAGCCTCACATAACACTAACCGAGTTTGCTCAGTTCTACGGCCCCCTCATGTCACTGAAACTAGGAACTCAACTCTTGATCGTCGGATCATCGCCGGCTGCCGCCGCGGAGATTCTCAAAACCCACGACCGGGTCTTGTCTGCGCGGCACGTCCCTCATGCGCTACCGGTCAAGACCCCCGAACTCAACCCCTTGTCGCTCGCGTGGGCGTTTGAATGCAACGACGAGTGGAAGCACCTGAGGACCGTATGCCGGACGGAGCTCTTTTCGGGGAAGGCAGTCGAGTTACAGGCGCGTCTGAGGGAGGAGAAAGCGGTGGAGATGGTGCAGTTTCTGAGAGGAGTGGAAGGGGAAGTGGTGAAGATTAAAGGGGTGGTTTTCGCCTCTGTGTTTAACACGTTGAGTAATGTTATGATGTCCAGGGATTTTATGGGGTTGGGGGAAGAAGAGAGTTCAACTTCAGCCGGAGGGATGGAAGGTTTGGTTAGGAGAATCATGGAGGTGGCTTCTGCTCCGAATTTGAGCGATTTTTATCCAGTTTTAGGAAGATTAGATCTTCAAGGGTTGAGGAAAAGGTCAGAGGATTTGGTGGCGAGATTTTTCGCCATGTGGGAAACTGTTATCGAAGAAAGAAGGAGAGAGAGGGCAGGATCCAGTGCTTCAAGCCATCAAGATTTCTTGGATTCTCTTCTTGACGTTGCATTTTCAAATGATCAAATCAACCAATTGTTTGCGGTTTGCTCTCTCTCTCTCTCTCTCTCTCTCTCTCTCTCTCTCATACGTGTGTTGAACACAGATCCAAACATAGATGTGTCTGAATGTTGTCCAATATGTGCTTGTCCCATGTGCATCGTGTGAGGGCTCACGTGCTTCCAATGGCCGGATATATCTGTGATGGTTGCAATGTTGTTATACCCTAGAGAAAAGAAAAGAAAAGAATGCTACAACTACTTTTGTGAGAAAATATACTCCTCTGTTAAAGAAAAGGCTCTGTTTACATGTTAATTTGTCCTAGTTAAATTAACAAGAATTTCCTTAGACTGATGAGGCTAAGCCTAAATATATTCTAGCCCTACTCCGGATCAAGCCAGGTTAAAATAAACTCGGAAAGGCTAGTTTTAAGTCCAATGCATTCAAAGCTAGTGTCAATGTTTTAATATATTTTTCCTTCTTTTCCGAGTAACAATGAACCCCTTAAGGCAGGGTCACTTTGGGGAAGTAATAAGTTGAACAAAAGACATTACAAGTTAGAATCCAATGTGTTTGAACATGGGTGTGGAGCAGACTCACATGAACAGAGAGCACTTTGTAGAAGCTGGGGACTGTCAGATAAGATTTTTTGCCCCTCTTACTAGTTTGTGCAGGCTTGGGTATAGTTTTGGATGTATAGTGTTCTTCCTATTCTTTGTATGATGGCAGTTGTTTGCCTGGAGTAGAGCTGTATAGATGGCTTTTGCTTTTCACTGGGGAACGCCCCTTGTAGCTTGTAGATGTGTTTGAGCTTTAATGAAAGAAAATACTTATCAAAAAAACAATCAAAAGACCTTAGAATGTGAATTGTAACATGAGCAAAAGAACTGCTAAACGAGCCAACCTCAGTGTGCTGATGTCATATAGAGAAATGTTTAAGAGAGTCAAAATTTCTGTTTCGGTAGATTTGGAGGCTGCACTTGAGACTTGAGAGTGAATGTCTTGCAAATGACAAGATGCAAACCTTCGACCACCTAAGAATTCTGGCCAAGGGGGACTACCTTAGGAGAGTCTAACTTTAACATAGATAACCATATAGGGAGAGAACAATAGACGTACTCTGGATATCACATCTAATACTAGGCTAGTAAATATTGGGTCAAGATCAACCTTTTTATTTTTCATGAATGAATTGGCGACAAATCTCTTTGATCATAAAATTTTGAATTGGCAGGAGCTGTTCACTGCTGGTACAGACACCAGTACCACCATAGTGGAGTGGGCAATGGCAGAACTAGTAAAAAATCCAGAATCCATGGGCAAAGTCCGCCAAAAACTCGCAACAGAAGTCGGCCAAATTTTTCCAAAAGAATCCCATCTACCTCAACTACCATACCTTCAAGCCTGTGTCAGAGAAGCCCTGAGGCTGCACCCACCTGCACCGTTTCTGCTTCCTCATCGTGCATTTGCCTCTTGCGAAGTGATGAACTACACAATTCCTGAAGATGCTCAAGTTCTTGTAAATGTTTGGGCACTTGGAAGAGACCCCACGTTTTGGGAAGACCCGTTACTGTTTAAACCAGAGCGATTCCTCGACTCCACTTTGGATTATAAAGGGAGTGATTATGGATTCTTACCTTTTGGGGCAGGTAGGAGGATATGTCCTGGCATCCCAATGGCTGCAAAGCATGTTCCTTTGGTTCTTGCTTCACTGGTCCATTTCTTTGATTGGTCTCTTCCGGGTGAGAGTGATCCTAATGGGTTAGACATGAACGAGAAGTTTGCAGTAACATTGCAGATGGAACAACCTCTACTCCTCATTCCCAAAGTTAGAAACTAACCTGATAAACTGTTCTTTCACTTGCCATTTTCAACCATTCTCAGTCCTTTTTTCTGTTATCTGAACTGTATTTGAATTGTAGCAGAACAAATCCTTTTGTGCTCAGATTTTCTATAAGATATGATATATCTTCAAGTCACTGTAGTTAAGGAAATATGAAACCCTTTATACACTTGTCAGCAATAAATTTGATCAGCATGAAATCTTTTGCAGCATCTAATAGGAAGTGAAAACTCAAGAAATACTAATAACTAAACACAACTGTGATATTTCATATATCTTAATCCAATTTTGAGGTACATGGTTCAAAATGATATTGATGATATCCTTACAAACAAAGAATACAACATAGTTGAAGTGACAAACTAACAAAGAATTTCAGCACATAAATAATCAAGGAATAAACAATAAAAAGGTGACTCCAAAGCTACTGACTGACATCTATAACTCTGTCCTGTGAAGAATGGAAACCTATACCAACAAATCTTATCTGCAACAAAAGAATGAAAGAATAATGCAAGATTTTTCTACCTACAAAGAATTTAGTATCCTTTCCTGTGTGACATAAATGAAGGAAAACGACTAAGTATGGAATGAAGAAGAAATCTGCAACAACTCAAATTGGCTGAGAGTATGATGAAGAGCTGCCGACAACATCAACAGGTACCCAAGCTGATACGGTGATAAGAGGCTGATCCATCCAACTTAGAGTAAGAGCAACTCCACCATCTTCTCCTTGCTTTTCCACGCGGTAATTCTCACAAGAGTACATCTTCAACAGCATTCGACTTTGCAGCAGTTCCCTCTCACTAACTCCCATACATCTGAACCCTCCTTGCTCCATCAACCTCCTCCACTTCCCAAAAGTCTCGTGCCTTTCAATCCTCTCACTTCCTTCACAAGCAATAATATTCTTAATCTCGCGCCCAAACATCTCCTCTATCTTGATCCTTACCGGGCTGTCCAATGGAAGGCTAGATGAATCGATGGAGTCATAAATAGCAGAATAGTATTTCAATGACTTGGTAAGTCTAGCTTCCAATACAAGATCATTGTGTTCTGCTTCTTGCTCCGCCATAAGAACAATTTTGGGGTTTGTGCTCCGAATTAGACCCAAAAAGTCCTTAATCGCTCCACCGGTACCATCATAGAGCATCTTGTGCAGTTGGAAAACGCAGTTCACAGCCACGGTTTCTCCATCCTTAACATGAAGCATCCACAACCTCACATCTTCCAACCGGTCAACAACTGGGTGGAATTCGAAAGGCAGGCTCAACGCCTCAGCAAATCCAGCTAGTCTCTCTCCCATTTCGATTAGCTCCTGTTTGGATTCACCTATTCCAGTAATCCTAACATGGGTTGGGGGATTAGCCCTAGTGGCCAAACTCTGGAACAAGCTAGGCCACTGAAGCCCTTGCTTAATGTCGAAATCTATGATGTGGACCCTGTCCTTCCCTTCAAAAGTTCTCAATATAATTTCATTTGAGGTGAAATGAATGAACTTAGGAATAGGGCTAACCTGGTTCAGAAGCCTTAGTGCAGTGCCACCATCATCATCCACCCGATCAAGCTCCCGAGGAGTTTGAACATGAAAAACATGAGGCCAAAGCCTAGTAACTCTCAAAGCTAAAGCTTCAACAAAGTAAGCGGTAAGCCGACTTATAGGAGATCCCTTCGGAGAAGCCAGTTCCCCCAGTTTAGCTATGAAGTGGTTAATCCCAGCGATATTTTTCGATCCAATAGCCTCAACACAAGCCATTAATAAGCTGATGAGCTCAAACCCAACCTCCTCCCTGTGGTTGTCGTCGATTTCAGCTGCAGCCACCTCTTCTTCTTCTCTTGGGTTGCGCGGCCCAGACCCATTTCCTATATCATGGCCTAAAGGGTTTTCAACCTGCTTAAGGTCCAAGCTATGGCTCTCTGATGAAGTACTTGATCCTGAAGCCGCCTTGACCGGTCCATGCCTCGTCTCAACCTTCTTCTCACCTAAGTCTGTAATCTGAGTCACCACAGGTTCTGCCCAACGATTGTTTGATGGAGGCAGAGGCGGCGAAATCACATCACTAGGCACATAACAGACCCTCTCTTCCTCTCCTGAACATGACAAAGAGAAAGGAACTTGAGGCATGTTAAGGCCTGTGATTAAATTTGGCTGAAACCAAAAATTTCCACTACCCAATTGGCCAAAACCCAAGTCCTCACTGCCTTTAGGAGAATCGCCCGGTTTTCCATTGCCCCTTTTCCTCTTAACCCTGTTGATGTATGACTGATCATCATCATCTTCACCAAAAGAGCACTCCTCAGCATACCTCTTCAAGCTCTTACCCTTGTCCCAAAACTCGCCCTTGACGTCCGTTGCAGAAGGCGGTAGGCGAATGTTCTGCTTGAGAGAACAACTGCTGGCCTTCGATTCGAACGGCTTCTCAACCGAAAGGCCAACGGGCCTACCGGGTTGCGATATCGAGGTGTCCTTCCGCGAAAAACTACATGGCAAGTCTAGTCTTTGTGTGCTCATTGAAGGGTAATGACAAGCTGGGAACTGTGCTGATGCTGCTTCACTCCTCAATCTAGGCCTCGGTGACACTAATGTAGAAGAACACCCAGCCAACATATTCTATTTCCTTCCAATTTTCTCTGTTTTCTTATGTTCAACTCCAAGACACCTATTTTCTTTTCCTCTATGTTGTCTCTATACGTATGAATTAATACAATCTGTGCTATGTATTACTGTTCTGTATAAATTTGTAAGAACTTAAATGTGCAGAGAAAATACAGAGAAACAACAAGCTATGTGAGTGTGGTGAAGTTTTTGAACAAAAGACTAGCAAACCCTAAGGAATCCGATGAAAGTATGTGGAATAAATCAGTGGAAATGTGTGTGTCCCCTATATGAATCAATTATGTGATGTATATATAAGAAGAACAAATCAACAAAAACCCACCTAATATAAAGAATCAAAGAATGCCTTAACAGAAAATGATCATCGGATTCCGAAATTTTCAAAGAGAAGTAGTCATTGGAAGATGCTGCAGAAACTGAAGCGATTCAAGAAACTCACACCATTAACGTTTGAACTCAAAACACATGCTTGCTCGAATCGGCAGCTCAAATCCTGAGGAGGAGTAGTAGTACTCGAGTGAAGCAGCAAATCAGCATTTGGAGCACCAAACATGTCCACCAACATATCTCTCTCTAACACAATGAGTCTAAACAAAAACCCAGAATTCCCAGCCTCCAAACATGTAGAAAGAATCAACCTATTGTCAATTAAACACTTGTCAAGAACACCCAAAAAAAAGCCATAGACAAAATAGGACTCCGTTTTTATATAATGGGAAAAGAGAAACGATGGGGTCGGTAAAAAAGCAGGGGTGCGGTACCGTGGGATGGAGATCTGACGGCTGAGAGCGATTGGTCAAGTGACCGTTGGAGGGTTGTCGGATAAAAATATGACCGTTGGGAGGGAGAGGGTGTACGGAATGCCTCTCTTTTTGGGTCTGTGTTGAATAATGGCAGTAGGCCACGTAGGGGTGCACGTGCCCAGAACCAGAAGGGTCACTTGACCGTTGGGTTTTTTTAATCATCATTTTTTTTTTTTTTTGGCCTTTTGTGAAAGTTCTACGAGATTACCGGACTTTAATAAACTACTCTTGATTAAGATAATTATTCGGACACGAGGCGGGAGTGTGGGGCCTGGTTTTCGAGGGTTCCATCACGTTGTGACACGTGGAGTTTTTGCTTGGGACGAAAAGTAAATGACTGAACTGCCCCTTTGTTCCCGGGAAAGTTTTTGGTCCGTGAAGGTTTTTTTCTAAAATATTGTCCATGATTTAACATTAATAATTGAGATTTATTTTTTAAGTGTGGGCTCTACACGGCCAAGTGAATGTCAATGAATTTTGACTAATGGTGATCAGGTGGTCGGGCCCATATATACTTGAAGAAGTGCTGCAATTTGATTCGATTATTTACTGATATTGAACATTTTCTCTAGTAATGGCGAATTATATACTCGCATCTATCTAATATTTCTTTGACGAAAAAAAATTTACTTAATATTTCTAGGTCATGATTGACTACGAATTAATTTAGGAAATATCAAATACAGAACATATGAGAGAAAATTTTCTATGAATTACTACTAAAATCTTATATACCTTGGGAAATAGTTGCACAATGTTGTACGACTGGAGAGGGTTATTTCTTCTGATTGAATTGTTGAAGGAAGACTTCTACAGAGTGTCCTGTTTCTAGTTTTTGCAAAATTGTACTATCTTTTAATCTGCATTTAGGCTTCGTTTATTTTGATGTAATGTAAAATATTTTTTCAAAAAACAAATTTCAAATTTATGTTTTTCAATGTTTGATTGGTACTTGAAAATATTTTAAAAAATGAACAAAAAAGTATGTGGGGGGAGGGTTAAACGGTAGAGAGATATGAGAATATTGAAATTAAACATAGGTCAAGACTGACGGTCGAGAAAACTGAGTAATGAGAATTGTAGTAAAGGCAACGAGTTTATTTCGAAAAATAACTTATAGAAGATTTAAGGGTAAGTCATTTTTATCCAATTAATGAAAAATATTTTACATGTAAAATATTTTCCTCATTTTTTACACAACCAAACACCGAAAAATATGTAAAATCGGAAAATATGTAAAATATTTTACGCCCAAACAAATAGAGCCTAAACCTTTTTGCCCAGTTCTAAAAAGATGCTCTGTTCTGAAAATTGCATTCGCTCCTTGAAGACACGAGGGGCCATGCGCTGAGAACAGAGCAAAATTACAAAATCGTCCCTCTTGGATATGGGCTGCCCTGTGGAAAAGGTAAGCTTCATGAAAAAAGAGAGCATATATATGTAGCAAACCAAATGACGCCACAAGGCAAGGCAATCAACCAACATAGGTAACCAAGATTGACGTTAAAAAGCTAGTTTTGACACTAAAATGCCAATTAGGAGGATTGCATCCCAGCTGCAACTTCAGCCGTCCAGCCACATTTACGTAAATCCTATCAGTTAATCTGCCTTTTGACATGCAACTCGTTTGTCACTGCCTATTTCAACCTTCACCACAATCCGCATATGGAACTATTTACTCATATAGACTGCAGTTTTAAGTGTGAGTTTTAACAGCTTTACAGGAGGATCATGCTAAACCAACTCCAGAAATATGACTTCTTTCTCGCTGGTAAAGCCTAGTTCATTCAGAGTAAGTGCAGTCTCTTCGTTGCTAAGAGCACGCTGAGTGTATGGTCTCACCTGGAATTTAAGTAAAAGAGAACGGTTAGAGAAGGCAAACATTGTTCCGTGTGTTATTTCATTACTACATGTAGAATGGACTCATGAACAGAAGAAGCTAAAGTCATATCCAGAAATTCAAAATCTCCTTGTGTTAAAAATTTCAAGACTATTAGAATACCTTATTATACTCTGAAGTAAACCCTCTTGAAAGCGCACAAACATGAAGAAACATGAAGATAGAACTAAACCAAAATGAATTTCTTACAGATTTTAAGGTGAGCAATGTATTAGTAACAGCTTCAAAAATCACTCAAAATTTTCTGTCTTTTCTGAAAAATAGTTAATTGCTGGGGAACTCTAAATTCATTAAAAGCATCAATAGGAATGCTAAGAAGGCCTTCATCACTTAAGCCTTAGTTTTGGCTTTCTCATGCTTGGTTCACTGACTTTCCAGCGACCATTAATAGACCTCCATAGTTTTTAGACAACTCAAGTTGACTTGGAGATTTCTGAACGTTCTATATTTCTTGAGTGCCAATTCAGAGCAAAATATCCATTTGACCATGTGAACCAAATAGCTAATGCAATAGTAGGGGATGCTCTTTAAAAGTTTTACTACAGAATATAACTTACCAATCTGTAAGAGCCGGGCTTGACCCACCCGCCAACATCAACGAAGTCAAAGATGGACTGCAACGCCAAATCTCCCAAGTTAAGCTACAAGAATATGCAAAGGAAGTAACCGCTCAATTAATGCAAATCAAGTCTTCCTTAAAAACTGAACCTGTAACTTGTCTGACTTTAGAAATCGACGACCATTACGGCTACCGTCTGGCATCCGCACTTGAATTGTTAATTGATTTTCATTGTCTGATGTTGGTTCCTGAGGAAGAGAAGCTTCCTTTGCGGCTAGTCGTCTCTTGATTCCCTGCAGTAAAAATAGTCACCACTCACCAGGAATTAACAATCTATTGAAGGTCAGAAGTCTTGATGTAGAAGACACGCCAATTCCATTTGATTCTTCGAAGAATAGGAACAAAAAAAGCACTAAATATTACAGCAGAAATATCAAACAATATCCATAAGTACAAAGAGAGAGCATTGTAATTACCAACACTACCGGTTTTCACTATTCAAATCCATCATAAAAATTACTGGAGGCAATTCTGTAGCAACTGACCGTAGACTTCACATCAAGGGTCTATGTTACATAGACAGATAGACTCCTCTGAGTACATAAAGCACATGTCTCCGACGGGTATGGGATGCCTGGATATGTGTCCAACATGTTTGGTTGGAGTTGCACATAGTAAGCACTAAGCATATTCTATACGATTTCTTTCCTTCTCAGCTTGGAACTTCTAACCAATTTGAGGAAGAACTTATAGGCTCAACGTTGGAGAACCTGGTTGTGTTTCAGTGACTAGAGAAGAAACACTCAAAGTTTAAAAGATGAATTGGTCACTTAATCTATCAAGTACATAGGTCAGTAGGATATTATGATTGCATATGCATATTCTTGGTATACGAAGCCATTTCAAAGGTGTGTGGTTGTAATGCATTAGATTCTTATAACTCGAGCAATGGTATTCCAGAAAATATCTGGGTACAGATGCAATAAAAAAAAAAGCCGACCAAATAACATGTAAAGGTAGCAATGTAAGATCCTTCGCATAAATACAAAAGTAAAAATAACCATTTCTAATCGTATATTCATCTTCAGACTTCTATTGAATAAACTTGTAAACAATTACTCAAGCGTTTAAATATCTTAAAGCATTGATAATGTTTAGTACATAAATTCTGTGACTTAAAGTTCTCAGTAATTTCTCTGTTTTTTTTCAAAGAGGCCCAAGGTTTACATTTGATTAACAGGGTTGTAATTATTGTGCAAGAAAAACAAAACAAATGACCAAAAAAGATCCATTACGAGTTCAACCACATCTGGTGCTGCCATTGGCAGGAGATTTTTCTAAATACACACTACCTGTTCTTCCTTCAACTTTCTACATGATGCCTCCTCCTTCAGCCTTTCTTCTTCAAGAGTAGCTCCTCTAATTGTTTGCTCTTCCAAACGTTGAGCTTCAGCTTCTTCCGTTGCCTTCAGTTCTTTTTCTCTATCAGCTTGCAATGAAGCAAGATATTCATCATCCTAAAAGGAATTTAGAAACAGGATAAATGACCATCGGATAAAGACCAAAGTTTTTCTTATAACATAAAAAATTTAATACTCATAAATCATAATAGAACTTTTCTGGATCACCATTACCACACAGACACGACTGAACTACCCCATTAGAATAGAGATCATTCCATAATGGGGTAGATGATTATTTTCAAGCTGTTTAGGACTTGATGGTGGGCTAACCTCAACTTCACCAATTTCTGTGGTAGAGTCAACAGAGGGAGAAGGCACATGCCTACTCCTGTGCCTGAGCAATGACTGCTTTTCCAGAATCGGAGTTCCATGTTGGATAGATGAGCTTCCCATCTCCAACCTAGATAATCTCGAAGTACGCTTCTTATGAAAACCAAATACTTGCATACAAGTATCTGACATTAAACAAGCAAAATTAAAAGGTGTTTCACACCATATTAACTAGGAACAATAGGCACACACCTTCCATTTAATGACATCACTTTCTCCAGATCACCAAGCAAAGTTGACTTGCAAGTGTCCAGTTCTGAAGCTCCAAATTTCTTCTCCAGTTCACGCAAAGCTTTCTCTTGCTCTGCCGTCTTCCCATTCAATCCACATAAGAGAGGTGAGAACGGGGAATATAAGGGTGGGTGCCACTATATAACAAAATCACAAACCTTCAATGACAACAAAACAGCTTCTTCAAGTTCAGCATCCTCTAAGAGATACTGTCTTTGCAGATATACGGAACCTTTTCCACGATCCCTTCTCGAAGCCTCAATAGCAGCTCGAATCATTTCTTCTTCTATGTCATTGCTGTAGTCAAAATCATCGATTCCAGGGGAACTTGGCATTCGACTGGTGTCATTGGAACTATCATGCAATGCGTCATCCTTTTGCCCATTCTGCCCAGATGTATCTCCTGAGAGAGCAATTGGAATATTTACATCACCATCAGTTATGACAGTCCCACCAGTTCCTGCGCGAACTGCATCTGCTTTTCCACTGAAACCATCTATATTAGGCACAAGGACTGAATTGTGTGATTGTTCAGTCCCATCCCTGACCTCAATGGGAATCTCCCCAACTTCTCCCGAGTGTGAAACAATTGGCGAACTACTAGTAAAGTCAGGACCACTATCCCATAAACTTCTTCTTAAGTCAGAATCGACATGAGAGAATGGATTCAAATGATCATCTATGTTTGTCGCAACATTACGAGGAGCATCAATAGATGTTATGCTGAATAAAGGAAAACAAACAGTATCATCTAAGTTAGAAAAGGAATCAAGAGCATAATGAAAAGTTTAGTCAATGCAGGTGAAAACTAAAGCAGAAAGAAAATGGCAGGAAATTGTCACTGACGTGTTTCTATCTCCAGCGAAATGTGCATTAATAGCATCATTGAGATCTCCCCAATTCTCCTAACAAGAGAACGAAAACAACCATCATTTTCAAGTTTTCTGAATGAGGTTATAAAGATTAAAGAAGCTTACACAATTGCATCACTAAATGCTTGAAAATTGTATAACAGATGACCACAACTCACCTCTGCACTCTGCTCATATCACTAATGCCGTGACAAAAGATGCACAAATGGAAATGGACAACTATAGAATGACTACGTACATGAAAGTTAAGCCAAGACGCCCCACGAAACAAGAGAAAAAGTTGGTGTGAAGATAAATTAGATTCGTTAATCAGAATGCTCTACTTGACATGAGGACTCCATAAATTTTTGTATCCATAGGGTCATGCTTTCGTTTCCTTTCTTTAAATAGAAAAGTAGTGATAACATAAAAGTTTACGGTGACAGGTCTTGAAGCACCTAACATGATCATTTCAATACCAAAATCACACACGTTGAATTATAAACCAGCTCACCTCTCCTGACATTTCGTTGTCTTAACATCTCATCCTCTCTTTCATATATATATATATATATATATATATATATATATATATATATATATATATTTGTCTTCACCAAAAATAAATTACTCTTTGTTTGAAGGACTTATTGTGGTCCGCCTACGAATCTATAAGCATGTTGGCATAACAAACTTGAAGATTTCAATCAGGATCAGAATCATGTCTTCTTTTTCTTTTTTCTTCTCTGGAATGGCATCAGTATCATGCTGTTAAGTTCCTCAAATCTCAACATCGTGCGATTCTGTCCGTCTTGTGCACCCCATGCACCATAGATATGGACACACATACAGACACAGATATGGGAAGACACAGATATGAGACACGGAAAATTCTCAGAAAAAAAGGGGAACACAAACACAGCAGGGATTGTAATCCTTTTAGCAAATTTGTTAATTATGCATACCTACATTACAACACTAAAATATTTCAGTTAGGGCCCTCATTGAATGAGTTAACAACCGATGGTTTCTTCCTATACACACACATGCGCACATGTTTTATACTCACACTTATGGCCCAACACTTATAAGTACTTATGAAGTTATTAATATTTACTGCTGAAGAAGCTTTTAAAATTTACAAAAGCCACGCAGCGATCTCTCCATGTGTATTCTCGGCATGTCCCCAGCGCTAACAACATTCATGATCAAGGCCAGGAGTGGTAACTGTGCCCACAACTATGACCAGATAAATCTTATGCTTCAATTGGATTGCTCGAAACATGTGGAACAAAGTTAAATTCATTCATATTGAGTACATTTATTTCACAATAATACCAAACTACAAAACATAACCTCTACTGGACTATATATACACGAAGGATTTTACCAGCTCTAAACTACAGGTGATGACAATGTCCGACCATTCAAAACTCAGACGCAGCGGTGTATACATGGACAAACATTTTAACTACAGGTGATCGAATGCAGAAATTTTGAACTTACGATCACATATTTCGGTTGCAAATTACGGAAAAAAGTATACCTCGAGTTTCTGTGCGGCAACAACTTCGGAAACCCCGGTGATGCTCATGATAGTCTCGATTGCTTCACGGCTAGGTCTCTCCATCTCCGAGCTGCGCAGGATTTGCGCACAGACACACACGGAGGGAGAGAGAGAGAGAGAGAGAGAGAGAGAGGTGTTTCTCGTGAACTTTTCAGTTATTCTTGCGTGTACTTATGCGAATAAGGACAACGCTTGGGGTGCCGTTCAAAAAAGTACTCCCTTGAACGCTTAGAGAGGTGCTTTTGCGAACACCCCCCCCCCCCCCCCCCCCCCCCCCAACCCAAATTCTTTCTTTCCAGTTTGCATTTTTTTCCCCTTTTTCTCTTTATTTTCTTTTCTTTCTTTTCGATTTGAATTTTTTTTCTTTTTTTTTCTCTTTATTTCCTTTTCTTTCTTTCCGATTTGAATCTTTTTTTTTTCCTCTTTATTTCCTTTTCTTTATTTGTTTCAATTATCTTTCTTTTTCTCACAAAATTAAATCTTGACTAAACTAAACTTTTTGGATTGAGAGGCTAATCGGGTGATGATTTGGTGGCAGCCTTGGGTTGAGTTTTTTGAAAAACTCAAGAAGAAACTTAAGAATACCAAGAACAAAAAACAAACACAAGGTTTCTAGAGCAAAAAGTTAGAGAGATTGAAGGTGTGAATTGAATGACTTGACAAAAGGACCTATTTATAAGAAAATGAGAACCTCCCAATATGGCCGCCGCCCCCCTCTCTTTCCTTTCTATGGTTTATTTGCTCCATGGTCATGTCCAATCCAATTTTAAGCATGCTAAAGCCCTCACCTCTCTTGTCATTCTATCTTAGGTGCAAGACTATGTGATTATGTATGCTAATATGTATGTATATCTAAAAAAATCTAAAAAAGACTACTTGTAAGACAATTTAATAGGTTCAAGTCTATTTCTAGACTTTGTAAAGTAATTGAGAGAAAAAAAAAGTATTTCAATTGATCATATTTATCCTATTTTTCTTTGGAAAATAATATTGGCACTCCAAAAATTGATGCAGGCACTCCAAAAAACAAAGGAAAGTGACTTTGGAGTTACACTGATTTTGGAGTGCCTGCATCAATTTTTGGAGTGCCAATATCATTTCCCTTTTCTTTTCCTTTTTTTTCTTTACAGATTAAAAATATAGTTACAAAAGTAAGTGTTCCAATTTTCAATCCGTTTGAACCGGTGCAAAGATGTTATTTTTTTGATCATTTCATCCTAAATGATCGTAATTAATTTTTCGCTCTAAGGCCTTTCAATGTGCACCCTAAGAGAACTCTAAAACTAAATAAGGAATCTTAGAGTGCTCATTGAAAAGTCTTAGAGCAAAAAATTTACTACAACTATTTATGATGAAATAGTCAAAAAAAGTAACATCTTTGTACCGGTTCAAACGGTTTGAAATTTGAAATATTATTTTTTTACACCATTTATATATTAAAAAATATAGTTAAAATTTATGTATTTCAATTTTTTAGTTAAAAAATATAGTTGAAACACAAAGTCCTCTTTTTATAGCCTCCAGAAATAATATTTTTGGCACACGAATCAATATTTTTGGACCAGTCGATCGCTGCCTTATGTTGGCACACGAATCAACATTTTTGATACTTGTCTTTTGTTCACACTCTAAGCATGAGGTGTAAGCATTGTCTCTAATGAATACGACTGTTTTTTTTCCTATATACATATTAAAATATATAGTTAAAAAATAAGTATTTCAATTTTCAATCGTTTGAATTGGTGCAAATATGTTATTTTTTTGATCATTTCATTCTAAATGGTTGTAATAAATTTTTGGCTCCAACGCCTTTCAATAGACACCCTAAACGAACTTTGAAACTAAATAATGAGTCTTAAAGTATTTGTTGAAAGACTTTACAGCAAAAAATTCATTATGACAATTTAGAATAAAATGATAAAAAAAAAAGATCTTGGCCCCAGTTCAACTGAATTAAAAATTGAAACATTTAATTCTTGAATTATATTTTTTAATATAGAAAGATTGTATTAATAAAATAAAATAAAAATAATTAAATAAAGAAAGAAATTAAAAAGTGGGGTACTTGGGGGGTGGAGCCAGGGGTAATCCGAAAACCGGTGTGGGGTCCGGGGGTGGGGTGTCTAGGGGGGACGGCAATTTACTTTGGGTATGGTCTGCCCAACTTTTATTACTCCCTGCAAGGACTGAGGGCCGTGCTGTGCGCTCGTTTGGTTCCAGAATAAAGATTAAAGGTATTATTTATAAAAGGAATAAAATAATATAGGATATTAGTTAATAATGAATGATTTACATTGATATGATATTTATGGAGAGAGATTAAATAGTATGAAAAATGACGGTAAGGACGGATTTTGATAATTAATACCTGTCAAGAATATTTTCAGTATTAACAAATATTTTCAATATGTTCTTAACAGGTATTAATTATCAAAGTACACTTCCTGAGCCATCATTTTTCCTAAATAGTAGTTGGTTTGAATAAGATATTAAAAATGAAAAGATAAAAATAGTACTTAACTTGAATGAAGGATTAAGTTGCTTTGTACTATAGTTGAAACGGAAGAGGAGAAAGTATTAGCTAATAACACCTCAAACCTTGGGATAAAATTATCTCCCCTTAGGTGGTATTGGGGGTATTATAGAAGAAGGGGATAAAGGAAGAACCCCGGTATTTTTTGTTCCCAAACCATGTATTAAGAGGGCGCCACAGTATTATAAGGGGATAACCCAATACCTTTTCTCATGACCTCATCCAAATGAGTCCTAGGAGATAACACGGTGTTGTTCCGGCCTTGCGGGGCCCACTCCGGTCTTACTCTAATGATTGGAAACGTTTATCAGAGCTCGTTGAGTATAACAATTATGCAAAAAATTAGCTCGATTAAATATCATTAAGTTCTTAATTGAAACAATTTTTTATTTTGAAAAGAATAAATCCGAAACACTGAATCAAATCTACTGGATTCCATTATTGGAAAGTTGTATGTGTTCCAATCAGGTATTTAATGATATTCGATCGAGGTTATTATTTTTTGCATAATTGTTCTACTTGACGAGTTCCACGAAGTGAACGTTTTTAATCATTGAAACGAGACCGGAGTAGGCCCCGTAAGGCCAGGACCATCGTGCTGTCCCTTGGAGGGCACAACACGGCCCCTTAGTCCTCCATCCTAAAATGTTATGTCCGTTTCATTTTTTGGACGTCTTAAAAAATTGTTTATATCTCTTAATGTATAACATCTTACATATTTAATATGAATATTGTTTGATAGATCTTAATTAATTTTTTTAAACAAAAATTTTGAAATCATAAAAAACATTAACTATTTTTTACGAGGTTTCAAAAAAGAAAACAAGCACAACAAATTAAGATGGGGAGTACTATTTTTCGTGTTGGCCACCAAAATCCCTCTATCTCAATTTCCTCCCAAGACTATCTAATTGTTCTCACACCACTTTAGCCTAATATCTATAACAATCCATTCAATTCATCATCAACAAAAGTGACACTTAGGGCCACATAGACCCAAAAGATACCTTTTAAGGGTTAGCTTGGTCGCAATGGAAAAGAAAGGAAATGAAAAAATAAATAAATAAATTCTCTTCCTTCGTTTGGTTTGAGAAAAAAAAGAGACGAAAAATAATGAAACAAAGGCTTATGAACAAATTTTTTTTTTCATCTTTTCCTTTCTTTTTATAGGTACCACAGGGCATAAGTATTAAAAGACTCCAACACGCTTAACAATTACAAGTTTATAAATCCTACAATCTTTAAGGCGTTAAATAATTACCCCATCTCAGGATCATTGTCATATTTGATTATCATATTAACCCAATGTATATATTTTTTTATTCACTAAAATTATCTGTGCTCTTCAAAATGATTCTCGAATTTGTGAGCCATTATAGCCAAGCTAATCGGGGACCAACAAAATATCTCCATTAAAAAACGTTATCCAGAATGGTACTAGTTTTTTCGAACGGCTATCTAGAATAATGCTGTACCTTCAATACTGGAACAAATTAAAAACGACTGCAGGTAAGGAGAAACAATTGGAAATTCGGGGGAGAAAATCTTATTTCCGGAGCAGCCGTAAACAAGAGTTTACAGCGCTCAATCGCGACCGTCAAAAAATGTTTTGAACGGTCTAGATGTTAATGAAACTTTTCCGAAAAAGAGTTAAATTTTTTCGAATTTTTTTTATTAAAATTCATATTGCTGGTGGATCTGGAAAACTCGAAATGATTTGGTGTTTAATGGTACAAGTTGGCCTGAGGAGGCAGTTAATGGAAAGGCACAAGCAGATTATTTTGAGTTTCTAGATGCTAATGTCAAGCCTTCCCCTATTCAAGTGGCTTCTTCAAATCCTGAGACTTTGGTTTGGAAGAGACCTGAGGAAGGCATGATAAAAATTAATGTTGATGCAGCGGTATCAAAGGCAACGAGCAATATTGACACAGGAGCAATTGCTCGGAATGCGAACGGCTCCATTTTGGAAATCTTTATTAAGTCATATGAAGGTCTCACCTTTTCACGGCTTGCGGAGGCTATGACAATTAGAAATGGAATGAATTTGGGTGTTGCTCTGAATGTAGGACGTGTTCTTATTGAATCGGATGCGGAATTGATTGTCCGAAACTGTTCCATGTCAAAAAATACACCCTCTGATATTGCAGTTTTGGTACAAGATCGTTTAGCTTTGAAGGATTCGTTTCAGTTGTGTGATTTTAATTTTGTCAAACGTGATTGTAATAGGGTTGCACATGCTTGTGCAAAGAAAGCCTTTTCTTGTAGTTTGTCCAGTTTGTGGACAACTACCTTGCCCCTTTGGGGCTCATCTCTCTCTGATGGTTAGGCATTTTTCCGCCTTTCAGATTAATAAAATCTTCTCTCTTTTGATAAAAAAAAAAAAAAAAGGACTAGTGCCATAAACAACTTGTTAAGTACTTTCTCAATTCTGGGATGGAGGGAGGGATAGAAGTAAAACCAAGAAAAAATTCTAGGGTTTTAAGTTGCAACAAAGAATTCCGGTTTGATTACGAATAAAAATTCCTCAAAAGCCACGACGTCGTTCTCTCTCTATAGCCCTCTGGTACCAAACCCTCCAGACTCGGAGATCGACTCGCTTTTCCGTACCAAAATCTTAGCTCCGATCTGAGAGTGAAAATGGAGGAAAGAGAGAGCGAGACGTCGAACAAGAAGAAGAATAAGCCATGGGCGTTTTGGAGCTGGGCGTTCGCTTCTGTTATCTTCAGACTAGTACTCGCTTACTTCCCCCGAAACCTCAACTTCTCCGCCCGCCCCGAAGTCTCCACTCCTCTCACCAGCTTCCGCCGCCGTAATCCTCTCTCTCTCTCTCTCTCTCTCTCTCTCTCTCTCTCTCTACACTCTTATGTATGTTTGTATATGTATGCGCACAATATGTGTATTTCGTATGTTTAGCTGTTTATTTACGAAATGTTGCAGTGGCTGAAGGTTACTGGTTGAAGCAGTCATCGATGTCGCCCTATGCTGGTCTGCCTTCCGTCATTACTGTCTAACATACCCGTAATCACTAATCGGATTACTGATTTGAATTCTATCGCGTTTGATTTGTGAATTTTTTTTTCTTTTCCCGTAGGCTCAATGTATCATGGATCTCCGCTCTTACTGTCAATTCTAGGTCCTCTTACGGTTAGAAGGTACTTGTGGACTTCAGTCAACTGTTCGGACGTATAAATTGTGTGTAGATATTTTATGTATTCCATACAATATCATCTGTTGATTTGTATGTGTAGAAACAAAATGTAAGGTATGGTACTAACTGTGTGTTTTCGTTAGGGATGGAAATGAAGGGCTGCCGAATCAACTTATCTGCAGGTAAAGTTTTGCATCTATTTCGTTGTTTGTTTCGTATGTAGTTCTCTTGTTTGTTTTCTTTTATCGACTTTGCATTGGCAAAATTTCTTATTGGTTCATTTAATTCATTTTCTTTAACGGTATTATCTGGTTAATGTCCTTGAGGTGCTGCGTATTCTTGGCTGTTGTAGTTGTTACTCGAGGAATTTATTTATTTATTTTGGTTATCCAATAGAGGTCAGGAGAGGCATAACACCTTTACATTGGGGGTGTTTTGTACAGAACTTCAGCGCAACTTCTAATTTTGCCAGCGGTTATGCTTTTCCTGTTTAGCAGTTATATTGTTGTTGTTTGCACAAGTTGCAACATAGAGATAGGGTTTGGCTTATGTAACTGAGGCATCAAGAGTAAGTTTTATCGATGGGCTTTTTATGAAAACCAATGTTGGTAGTTTCTGCATAAATTGTAGAGGCTATAACTTTGCGATTTTCGAAGATCTGTCAATTGGATGCTGGTTTTGTTGATTTGTATTAGTAAATAATGTAAAGGAAGTTGAAGTTCTAATTTCATACCCTGTAATGTCCTTTTCTGCTTTCTAAGCGGCTTATGATTTCTTCCTTTTGATAAGTCTTTTGCCACCCTTCTATTACGCTGTTAATATCAACACGTCTCGGATACAGTTTGGTTTTTGTGGTTGCAGATTTTGTCACTGCAATGCTTATTCGTTCAACTGGCTTGAATCTTCAAATGGCTTATAATCAAAGCTTGAAATCACTAGGCCTTGTAAGATTGTTGGAAAATTCTGGTAATTGTAAAATATATGTGATTGCATAGTGTACTGTTGGATTCCATTGTTTCTCTCTCCCCTCAGAAGTTGATGAATCTCACTATTCCATAATATTTGCAGAGCTTATTTCGTCAGGGGATATTGCTGCTCTTGTCTACTTATGGAATCCTTTTACCATAATCTCTTGTGTGGGTTTATCTACATCTCCAATTGAAAATCTGGTCATCATGTTGTCGCTGTATGGAGCCTGTACACGTAAGAAGCTTTGCCTCTATGGCTAGTACAACCTTCTTTAAGTAGAATTACAAGGATGACATAATGTGAATCCATGGAATTGAGATAGAAATTATTCTTCTGTTCTTTCTCTCCCTTATTGGATGAGGTGTGTGCAAGTCGTGGATATTTCCTATTGCTCCTATTGGGAAGTTGGAACAATGAAAAACCTGCACTTTGTTTGGTTCTCTTCTCAGAAATAATCTCTCCAAAACTTTTGATTATTTTGTCATCCGTGTTTTTTCGTCTTTAGTTATTTTTTGTCAAATTTTTTACTTATTTTATACTTTTTGGATGTACATAGCATACCTCTATTCAAAAAGTAAAACAGTTTGTCAAATATTAAAAACATTTACTAAAGATGGAAAAATACGCAAATCTATGAAATTTTTTTATCTCAAAAATAAATCTCAAAATTGCAAACCAAACATAGTGTAGGTGATTATGATTATCATTTATCTTTTGACTTCTATATCTATCCAAATTAGTTAGTTAAATGATTTTTATAGCTTGCAGGTCATATCTCATAAAGCTTGTCATTATCATTTATCTTTTGACTTCTATGTCTATCCAAATTAGTTAGTTCAATGATATTTATAGCTTGCATGTCATATCTCATAAAGCTGGTCATTAACTTTGTAAATTTTTTATGAGGATTTTTTAATATAGAACTTAGAGTTTTGTGGATAAATCTTAATATGTAAAAGGAAGTCTTCTTTAAATTAAAAGAACAATGTTGAGGGGGTGTTGCATGGTTTTAAAATGCAGGAACTGCCCGTTCTTTTTCTGTCTTATTTTCCTTACTGAAACCGCTTTATTGTTGGCAGGGAAGGCATATTAAATGAGTGGTAATAGATTAGTTTCCTATAGTTTGTACTGGGCCATTTAGTATCTTATTTCTGTTGGAGTGCAGGACGAGTTCCATTGGCAGCTTTTGGATGGGTCTTGGCAACACATTTGTCTTTGTATCCTGCTATTCTGATTGTACCGGTATCCCTTCCCTTCTTCTGGTGCTTGTTCAAACAACTTCATTTTCATACATAACGTGGTGTGATAAAAACTCCTCCTAATTTTTCTTCAGTTCGTATTCGTCAACCTCTTATCTGGTAAAATATGTTTCATGCTTCATCCAGGTGATTCTTTTATTAGGTTACGGTCCAGATGCTCCCCCAAGGAAATTGCTCCTGCAAAAATTTAGAGAGAGTTCCTCGTGTGACTGCTCCAGTCAAGACAAGGAACGGACATCTCTGCACAAGGAAATGACAAATCAATCAGTGCAACCAATGTTGTTCTCATGGAAGCCAGTTGTGTTTTTCACTTTGTGGGCATGCGTGTGGGCATTCTATGTGTTAGTTCTATGTGCCATTTCTGTTAAACAGTATGGTGGTCTTCGGGAGATGTTTAAGAGGTACCAATCTGAAATCAAGCATATCCAACTCTGAAGTCTAACAATTTCCAGTTTAGTTACTGGGATCTCGTCCAAGCCTTCAAAATGTGAATTTACCATGCCAACATACAATAAATTACACTAATGCGGATAATCGTTCTTGTTTGAATTACCATTGTCCTTGATTGCTGAATAGCAAAGAAATAGGAACTTCTTTGCGATGGTAAGTTTCGTACTTCACATCTCCCACCTGGTAGAACAATAGAAGATTTTAATTTATAAGTATTAAATATGCAAATGTGCTTGAAGACATTTTGTATTCTGATATCTGAAAAATAACAATACTTAGTTTGGAGCCTTTTTGTAAATGACAACTAATTCCTCAAGCCGTTAAACTTTCATGGAGTGCATCTCCAATTATATTAATCCAACAATGGATGCTTCAACACTGTGTTTTTGTGATTCATTGCATGCTTCTTTATGATTTAGTCACCCACTATTATGCAAATCCACCTGCACAAACAGTTGGAATGAAAGGACTTCTATTTGGCAATTTTTAGTTCTGATATCTGAAATTTTGACATTTTACTTGCAGATTACTTATTCATAGATAAGAAAATACCTTTTTTGGTGGTTATTCTCAGTCGTTGAGACTTGAGATGGTTTAATCTTCATACTTGTTAACTATTAATTGTTTAAATCTTATTAATTGTGCATATGTTTATGGATGGATTTTGCAGAACCTATGGGTTTATTCTCACTGTGGAAGACTTGGCTCCAAATATAGGCGTCTTGTGGTGAGTCCTAAGTCATCTGTGCGGGTCGTCATCCATGATATGGTTTTTTCCCAACATTTAGATTTTTCACTTCTATGATTTCTTTGCCTACTTGAATGCAGGTACTTCTTCGCTGAAGTTTTTGACTTTTTCAGAAATTTCTTTCTGATAGTCTTCCATGTAAATATTCTATTCATGCTATTGCCATTAGCCATACGGCTAAACCACCGGCCTTGCTTTCTGGCTTTCGTGTACATTGCAATCGCTTCCATGCTTAAATCTTACCCTTCAGTAAGTTCCTGTCTTTTTCTTGAAAGTTGTAACCCGTCCAATATTAAGTCTTTACTTTGTCGTACAACATTACACTTGGATGCATCAATAACTGTAATTACATTGCCGTCCAGGAATAAGATATTTACTAACAGGAAACTATAGGCTGTATTTTTTATGGGTGCTTGAGAAAGACCCCTACAGTCCACGTGTGGTGAGCCATTTTCCTTCCAATTCATATGGCAGTTACATTGACATCTCATTTTGGGGATATCACTGATAGATAACATTTTGTTGTGCATATAGTCCAGCTGGCTTTAAATGACTCTGCCGTGTGCTTGTGTCTTTTCGTCTGTACAGAATCTTTTTTGCATTCTACTCCATCTAATTATGGTGCTCCACAGATGCCTTTTTAGATCAGTATGATAAGGTGGGGATTCGGTTGAATGCTGTTTGATAGGAGTTATTGAGCTTGATGAAAAGTAATGCAAAATGAAGTCACTTAGTTTATGCAAACATATTGTGGACAAGGCTTTCCTGAGTTGCGTTGAATTACTTACAGAAAAAAGGCGAAAAGATAGACTCGTACTCTTCATGGTTATTGTTTGGGAATCTTTTCCGCTTACCATTTCTTTGGTGGCTTGCCCTCAAGATGCAAGATGCCAGAAGTACATACAATGTACTCTATTGCTGATTTGCTCAGAATTTTTGAAGCATTGACTGCTTAATCATCTTGCATCTGATAGCCAGCTTGAATAATACGACTGGAAGTGTCAAAACAATCTGTCCTGATTTTGTCTTAAGGACAAGTCATGGAAACTTAATTTGTCTAATTAATTCCAATGTTTTTCTTATAATTTTGACTTGTTTGAAATGAATCAGGTTGGAGATTTGGCTCTGTACATGGGTTTACTGGGCTTGTTTATCAATGAACTAGCAGGCAAGTTAGCGGAAACAATTTTATTTTTTGTATGATTTTTTACTGGGATCAACTTCTTAGGATATCTATCCAATTGTACGCAGATATGCAGTTATCTTTCTTCCTCTTCTGCGGATATGTGGGAGTTTCTCTCCTTAGCCCCGTGATGCACAACCTATGGATATGGAGGGTACGTTTCTATCTGTAATTAAGTACAGTGGCACCCCAAGTAGAAGTACATTGTTTGGATCTTTGACTTACTGAATGAGATTTACAGGGCACTGGCAACGCAAACTTCTACTTCGCAACTGCTATGGCTTATGCTTGCTTGCAGGTCTGTATTATTTTTAGTTTTATCTCTTTTGTGAAAACTCTCACACGGTATGGGCAATGAAGAAATTTCTGCTCCAAGCTATCATGTAACTGATGTTTTCATCATTGAGCGATGGCCTGGAATAATTTTGAAGTAAGCACAAGTGCAAAATATGGACATTTACTGTAGTCAGCACAAAGGATTTCCCCCCTTCTTTTCTTTTCAAATTCCTTAGCAAAACAGTGTGCTCTATTTAGTTAGCACAGCCTGGTGCACGTGGGGCAAACCAGAAGAAGAAAGTTTTCCTCATCTCTTTTGCCATTTGGAGTTCTTGGAGCATACATAATATTGATGCTCATGCGTTTATCAGCTCAAACTTATGATTGAATTGGGATTCATCTCTCTCTCTCTCTCTCTCTCTCTCTCTCTCTCTCAAAGTATGATTTTTTTCTTTTCTGTGCAGATTATTTTGGTGGTGGAGAGTGTGGGTGCCATGCTCAACCATGACAGGAAGTTAAGAAAGTTATCTGCCATGGCTGCCTGAGATTGTGCATCAACAAGAGGAGAGCTATTTACCGCTATTTACTTGCAGCAGAGGAGAGCTACTTGTACTGCTACATTTTCTCATGCTGCGACGATGTGCTACAACAGAAAAAATCTCGATTACGGTCCTTCAAAATATGTTCTTGGAATCCTAGTCACCTTCTATGTATTTTTTTGGTAGTGTAAAAATACTGTTCTATCAGCAGACCAGTTTTCGTGGTTTTACTGTTTCACGCTTTTGCTAGCCGAGTATACTGATCAAATAGATTTGCAGAATATAGAAGAAGGCTGTTTGCTTTTAGAATCAGGCTCATGTTTCACCTACTTTTCAAATTTCTTTCATTATACAATATACATTTCTAAGTCGAGGTAAATGATTTTAAAGCTCTCTGGAAGAATAGCATTTATGTAAGCCGACCCCAACTGATTGGGACACGAGGCCCGGTTTGGTTTGGTTTGGTTTGGTTTAAGTTGATGTAAATGATTTTTGCCGTGTCTGTACTCTGGATACTGCTCTACCGTAATTGCTATACCATGTATCATTAGTGAGGAACAAAACAGAGATGACTTCTCCCTATGTTGTAACATTTCATAGAGTATATACAGTTGCTTTGGCTTGGTTTGCTTCTTCATTTGTATTTTAACCGACGATGACAGCCTAGGGTCTATTTGTAACGTTGTTAATTTTCTGGATACCCAAAAAAGAAAGTAGCACATCCATGGTTTACACCAGTTTAGCTCGATCTAACATTGATATGTTGTGAAAGAAAAATGAACAAATATGAATCTTGTCTTACACCATCCGTTTTTTGTTCCACAAAGGGAAATTGTACATTTGCATACATATTTTTTGCATGACTTTTCTTTTTCTTTTTCTTTTTCCTTTAGAAGTTTCAAAATGAACTATTCTAATCAACGTTTTAGGTCCTGGATTAGCCCAAGATCAAACCAAACCGAATTGAGCTTTAAGTGTCTCACTGAGAAGCCTTGTGTTGTGCTACATGTGACCTTAAAAAATGACTCTTGTTAGAGTTTGTGCCACATTGATTAACTATAATCTCCAAAACTAATGTATGAGTTTGGGCGGCCTTTCTACTCATTGCCAATTGGTTTTGAGTCATCCAGTCTTCCTTTTCTTCTCACATTTTGGGGGACCTGATGGAGGTGGTGTGGAATGCTTAGAAGTACAGTAAGGCCTAGATCAAGAAGTCATCTGGGCTAGCCAGCATTCAGTGTATAAAAACTTGCTCTTGCTGCTACTTTGTATGGCTTAAAAGAAATGCCAGAATTTTTCTGAATCTATCAGAGGGATCGATGTTTGCTCTGTTCTTAAGGTACGTTGGTGATTCCTGAATCAAGAGCTTGTTTAAGCTCATGGAGGAGGGTCAAGAGCAGTGCCAAGAATCAAACTGCTGTGACATGCTCGATCAGTGGAATCTGTCCCTAGCATTTTTACTCCATACTTGGTGTGTTGCTCTTTGGTTAGTGGTGCAGTGGTGTTTTCAGACCCTGTAGGTGTTTTGTTAGCTTCTACTGTTTTGTTTTATTTTGTGTCCCGGGCCAATTAGGTGTTTTGTTAGCTTCTACTGTTTTGTTTTGTTTTGTGTCCCGGGCCAATTTGCGCGCAATTTGGACTAATCCCTACGTACACCTCCTCCCACATTCTTTTCACATGCTTACGTGTGAGGGTGAGGTGACCCCAATAATTGCTAGCAAGTGGAATCGAGGTGCTGTGTGAGTTTGACATTGTAATTCTTATTGGCCAGGGGTGGTGGATAGCTCCTAGTGGAATTTTTTTTTTTTAAATTTTATCAGAGCTCCTAGTGGATTTGGTTCTCTTGTTCCTATGTTTTCGGTTGTATAAAATTTACTTACCCCGAAAAAAAAAATAGTATCAGGAAACAAGTGGGGGCGTCCTAAGCTTATTTACGGATTATAATCAGGATTTTCTTAATCTAATTCCTGCCTCTATTAGCCCCAAAAAAAAAAAATAATAATAAAAAAATAAAAAAGGATTGGCTCTTGGGCGGATTCAACCGTCACTGTGATAAAGTGAACCGTACCTCCTCCTGCTTCAACCATGTGCTAGCTAGCTTTTCCTAAATACCGGTAGTGGACATCCAAAACGGAGCAGAGCAGAGCAGAGCCATGCATGTGCACAACAAGAAGAATATTTTGCAGGTTAAGAGATCGTTTGTTCCGAAAGGTTTCTACAACTTCTGATTAACCATTCTTTCTATCATGGGTTTTTGTTTTTGTTTGTTTGCATTTTACACCAAAAGCTACTAGGTTCATGGTATTTCTGACGCTACTCCTAGGGACCCCAAAAACTCTCTGGTGTTTGGTCGGGTTGTTACTTATGAGGTATGTATAATGTATGTGTCCTAGATCTTATACCCTGTAAGTAAGAGTTGAGAGAGAGAGAGAGAGAGAGAGAGAGAGAGACCATTGAATGAAGAAGGAAAACGAAAGGTTGCTTGGTAAGTGGAGAGAGAGATAAAGAGATACTACTATGAGTAATACAGAGTGGAAGAGAAAACTCATTGAGAATCGTACTACTGTGAGAGGGGGGGTGATTCACTGATTCTGGAAACTCGAAGTGACGAGTTTATACCTGTATTTCATGTCAACACAAATCAGAAAACAATTTAGTCCAAACCTTGAACTTGGAACAGGATCCTCTACCGTCTGTTATATGGTAATCTAGAACGTTCATATTATGGAGCTTGTCGAAAGCATTAACCATGAGAAAAACCGCGATGAACGGATGCCATGTGATGTAATTTCGGAACATTTATTTTCAACAAAAATGATATTATAACACCGGATTAGAATTCATTTAACCCATTTATCTGAAGACAAACACATTACAAAATCATACTATCAACCAGTATCCGATCATTGTAATTTTTGACAAATCCGAATGAACCGTCACGTCAACGTTGAGTCCAAATTAAAGATTGAGGATTCCAACTCCTTCTAAATGATACTAACAGAGACAAAATTGTAACCTATAGAATATCCTAAATTCACCTAGCCTTGTTCGTTTTGGGGTCTAAATATTTTTATGCACGGTCTCCAATAAATTTACTCTATCTATTTCTCTTCATCCATTACTCTCAAAAATCTCACTCAAAACCCAAACCGAACAGGACTAGGCGTTGAAACTTGAAACAAATTGGATTATTAGTTTTTTCTCCCCCTTCAAACTTAAAAGGGATTGTCCCGGAGACTAATCCTTTCTTAATTTCCACTTACGCTACAGTGATTAATTATCAATACATTGCCAGGTAGCCTAGCAATTTAAAAATCGTACGCGGGAATCTTATGTATGTTTTGACTCCCACTTCCACTGTTGACGCCATATCCCATTGGTGCATCAGTCTTGGGGTCTGATCTCCTCTGTCCCGAAAACTTATGTTGAATTCAACGGCTGAAAAATTCTTCGGTATAGAGACACAAGATTTTTCGGTACAAAAGATTCTGCCTTCCAATCTTGTGAGTCAGTCCGCACCACAATTCACTGTGTCGTCCAATGTGGTCCCGGGCGGGTTCCAAAACTAGAAATTCGAAACTTACAAGCTAGTCCGAGTAGGTGGATGACTGACTATTCCAAATTCCTCTAGTTTTAGGTTTAACTCTTCTAACCTTGACTTCTTGGTCATCGAACAAATTTATATTTAGTCGGGGTCTTTCCTGTCTTTCCTCAAAAGAAAATAATCAGTCGCAAAATAATTATGCGGGACATCAAAATAACATTCTAATGTTTTTTTGTCTTTTCATTTCTTTGGTGAGTTTTGGATAGGGTCAAAATAACATTTCTTTGGTGAGTTTTGGATAGGGTCACTTTGGTCTGACCCTGCAGGGAAAGCCCTACATGCTGATAAATATCGCAAGTACCAAGTTACCAAAGGCATTTTGTTTTTTTTTTGAACGGCGAAAAAAGATATTATATTAATAAAGAAAATAAGATCCAAGAATTGATAAGAAATCAATCTAAACAATGCCCGACTCCACCCCCAAAAGGATCCAACAAAACCAAAACAACAGGAAAACACCCCACACACCAAAAAACCAAGACACCCCCACCTCCCACATAGAACACGACACCCCACCCACCAAAAAACCAAGACACTTCGCAACCCCAATTTCAGCAAACAAGACTCAAAAAGCGACCTGCAATGGAATAGAAAGCTAGGCCTGCCCTGCCACTCTGTCAGCTCTGTCCAAGTCTTCACCTACCATACCTGCAAATTTGCTTATGACTTCATCCTCCTCACCATCACCCCCCAACCCCATGATCTTGTTGCAGGTCCAAATTGCTTGTGTTTCGTCCAGAATTATTCTGTTTCTATTAGTAACTCCGTCTGAAGAGATAGATGCAAAGAGTGCTAGCGCTGCAACGGCAGACCTATAAACCGCACATTTTGGTTTTTTAGACCTATAAACCAAAGGCATTGTTAACCGGAGTCGTATACAAGACCTCCGAGTTTAAATAAAATAAAATTCCAATGCTGCTCCATGTGAACAAGGTATGGTGATTTAATTTAATTTAATTTAATTTTTGAACTGGGGTGTTTTAAATTAACTTCAACACTGCAATATTTGTTCACAAGTCACACAAAACCATTTATGCAGTTCACGCGTTTACATTATACCATCCTATTGCTTGATCAGTTGGTCCACAATTTCATATTTCAAACCTGGCTTGGAAACAATTTGTTCATACGTCGACGTGATTGACTAAGTGATGGATTAAGTACGAGTATAATTTATCTCCTCAACAATGCTATTGACATGCACAACTTCACACTGCAGCGTGCGTGGACCTCTCGGTGAGTGTGAGTATGTGTGATTTTAGACTTTTACCTCATATGAAAATTTTGTTTCCTTTCATGTCGGTGAACAATATCACTCTCTATCTTGATTTTGTCATTTCGGATTACAAAACTCTTGATTCCGATAAAAGCTTGTTTGAGAAAGTAAATAGTAGACAGCTTAATTGCCAACATTACCTGCAAAAAAATGGTAAGAAACCGCATCACGATGGTGGTGGAGATAATAGCCAACGCCACTTTAGAAATGACAAAAAAGACGAGCAATGAACTGTTCAGTTTTGTTTTAAAACTTGACAAACTTCAATTGTATGCTTAACTCCACATATTTATCGGGCAAACCAAATCATAAACGGACTATAACCCAATCGATAAATCACTTACTGATCTGGAGTAGCTTGAATATTTTTATACAACATAAGTTGAACGAGCCAAGTGATAGCGAATTCATGCCTAGTTTGAAAGCATAATGTCTTGTTTGGATGGTATTTTGGAAAAAAAAATTCTAACTCAAAAAACACTTATTACCTCTTCTAGCTTCCAATTATTACTCTCATTTCTCCCTTCACTTTCTAATCATTATTCTTATTTCTCTTTCTATCTCTCTTCGCTCATTATCCCTATCTCCAATTATTACCCTAATTACTCTCTCCACTTATTATCCAAAAACCAAACTCAAAAATTTTCACAACACCATCCAAACAAGGCATAAAGAATTTAAAAAAAGAGTTCAAATTTATCCAGACAAACATGAGATTAAACTCAAATACTACCTTGTTAATTCTTTATCGGCCCTAAACTTGGGAGGATGTCAGCTACACACAGACAAGTATTTTGCCAGAAACAACAAAAAAAACCGTAAAAAAAAAGTAGTAAACCCTGGTATGGGGACAACTGAACAGTAAAGGCAACCTATCGTCGTCAAAAGCTACTTTGGTAGGATTGAAGTTATGCATTAATCAACTAAAACAACTGTTAAATAACTAGAATTTTAAAATCAACCAATGATTCTTTGGCAAATCATGTTCATCCACTACCATTACTTATGTGATCTCGAGTGTCCGGGCCAGTTTACGTGCACCTTGACTACCTTTGAGAGCGTAGCTCTGTATGAACTGACCCTATAGAAGTTAATAGTAGAATCTAAGAAGTTTCGAAACTGATATCTTAGAAGGGAGCAAACTCCTAAAACCCAGAGATTAACCACCAAGCCAGCCCTGGGGGTTACTAATGGTAGGATTGAAGCTATGCATCAATCAACTAAAACAACTGTTAAATAACTAGAATTTTAAAATCAACCAATGATTCTTTGGCAAATCATGTTCATCCACTTTCATTATTTATGTGATCTCAAGTGTTCGGACCAGTTTACGTACATCTCGACTATCTTTGGGAGCGTAGCTCCGTACGGACTGACCTCATAAAAATTGATAGTAGAACCTAAGAAGTTTCGAAACTAATATCTTAGAAGGAAGCAAACCATAAAATTGATAGAACCAAAAGGTTTCGAAACTAATATCTTAGAAGGGAGCAAACCCCTAAAACCCAGAGATTCACCAGCCCTTTGGGTTCCTAATGGTTCTACAGAGACTGGGTTCCCTGAATTGCATGCAACATAATCAGCTGTTAGCTAATCACGTGCTACGACCTAATAACTACCATAGGGTTGACAATTACAGTGAAGTTCATAATGTTAATCACCGTTTGACTAATATCACTGTTTTGTTTATAATGGTTAGTTTATTTGATGATACATTCCCAATACATCCAGTCCAGACAGACAAAGAAGAATATCTTTCTCCTAAAGCCTATCATCTCTGCACATAAACTGAGACCTCTATGATAAAAAAATAAATAAATCACGATTATTCAAATATAGTATAGTAATCTTGACAATTTTCACTAGATGGTATTGCATTGGGCTTTGTTTGGTCATCGGATGCCCCAAAAAAAGGAGAGATGGAGGTGTTACACTGTCTTGGGTAGAACTCAACCCCAAAAGCTAGCTATTAAAGTGCGGGTCCCCTCATGCTTATATTCTATTCTACATACTATTTTAGTACCCAAGTGATGTGGGACTTCGCTTCACACCCTTCCCTCATGCCCAGCAAGCTCACTCGGCAGCACATGTCGCTTGCAGGCCAAGGACACGCACCCTATCCATCCTTGGCATATCCGACATTGATACCAAATTACACGGTTTTGGGTAGAACTCAATCCCAAAAGCTAGCTACTACTTTAGTACGTGGGACTTCGCTTCACATCCTCCCTCGCGTCCAGTGTACTCACTTGACTCACTTGGCAGCACCTGCTGCGTGCAGGCCAGAGACACACACCCTACCTGTCCTTGGCATACTCGGCACTGATACCATGTTACACGGTCTTGGGTAGAACTTAACCCCAAAAGCTAGCTACTACTTTGGTACCCAAGCGATGTGGGACTTCGCTTCACAGGAGGGGGCTCGAACCTCCTACCTGATGATGGCTAGGGTTCAAATCACCCTTCCAACCCGTGATGCTGACTTCAAGGAATAAAAACTCTCATCAACTAGTACCAAACATGGAACTCCCAAGAAAAACTAGGGAGTTCAAAGAAAAACAACAGACTGAATCAACTAGAAACCGCGAAAATTTAATTAAAAGGGCTAGCCAAGACCCAAGATATGCCATTTGAGTTCATTGTTTCCGTTCATAATTCCCAATCATTGTGCAACCTTTTGATGTGAAACTCAACTCATGCAAGATTGTGACACAGCTAATCTGTATGACTTCCATTTTTCATTTTAAGCCAGGAAGGTACAATGAACAATACCGTATGAATATACTCCCCTCTGCTCAACAGTCAGTGCCCATATTAGGATCTATATTTTTCGTGAAAATAACGACACACTGTCAAAAATAGACCAATAATATGGGACAAAGGGGGAGTATATGGGCGGGTTCCTATTTCGTACCAAATACCAATAGACGAGTGAATTGGTCCATCAACACACAAAATTTGCAAGGTACATACTAGAATGATAGTAATCTGGATAGAGTCCACAGAACCTTAACCCATAGCAATGCTTTTGAATGGTATTTTTATTTTATGGAGTTGTTTGCATGAAGGGCCAATTGAGCTGCCATTGTTGTGCACCCCTAAAGTAGACCTTTCCAAGCTCATGAACCATGCCCAGCAGTTAAGCAGTCTGTGTCTTCCTATCAAGCAATCTATTTAACAATTTGATTTCCTCTTTACTAAAGACGATTTAAGATAACAAAAACCTAAAACAAGAAACAAGTCACTGAAAAAAGAGTAAAATCCCTAGGAGGTGTTTTTTCTTTTAACAAAATTCTTGGGGGGGGGGGGGGTGGTTCGGATGTCACATTTGAATGGGTTAATCTATTTAATGCAAAATGAGGTGCAACACGCGGGTTTGCAAACACAACACAACCAGTTTCTTTTTTTTTTTTGAAAGGTAACACAACACAACCAGTTGCTCTTTTAAAATGCTTAAAAAGGGAAAAAGAGCATCCAAACAACCCCTAGTAGCTAAGCAATGGCATCATAAGGCCCTTGAATTCCAAAAGTGTTCCTTTTGACCCATTAATGGTCTGCACACGATGTGTATAAAAAATCATAAAAACCCACAACCAGACAAGGTTTAGGATCCCCATACTCCATGATTTCAGACCTGACCAGTGCCTAAACTCCACGCTATGTGATGGAACTTCTTCCAATACACTGTTAGTGAAATTGAATCAATATTCTGCATGCATAATACTATCATATAATTGTTAGTCAAAATACAGTAACCTACCTATGTTCTACAAGTTGCTGATGGGACTGAGCCCGTGGCTCAAAGGGCCGGTGGGGTGGAGCTCTATGAGTTCAAACTGATGAACTGTGGCTTTGCTTACCTACACTACGTTAGTAAGCAACAAAAAGAACTAGGAAGCATAATAATGGAGTAATTAATTGGATATAAACAAAAAGTATATATATACAGTAGTTGAAGGCATATCAAGAACACAAAAGAAATAATAAAACTGATGTAAGGGAGATTCGGAGGTTGGCAAGAGAAAGAGGAGTACAGCTAAAGAAGATCTAGGAAGAGATCTAGTTCAACAAAAAAATAAAGGGAAAATGAAAGAAAGATATGACTATAACATGAGTGGCATCCCTCACGGTATCAACATGATAGAGATACTATTGGAATTTAACATAGATAACGGGAGGATTTACTACGTTTGGAAACATTTTAGGTACTAAATGTAAGATTGGTTTTCTACAAAACCTCCTTAAAAAAAGGCCATTTCGGTCTCTTGGTCCTTCAGTTTCGTGTTCTATGGAGAGAGAGAGAGAGAGAGAGAGAGAGAGAGAGAGGAAGCAGCCCGTAAGCTTCATAAGGTACCGTTGACAAAAGAGGATGGATGGTCTCCACTCTCTAGGCGAAATTATTCTACCTATTTTATACTTATCTCCAACAGCTTGTACAGCTTTCTGAGCAATTAACTTCTCACTAACTAGGACAACCAACTTACTTCTATTATTTTAACTAGTTAGTAAATTCTTGCCTGCCTATATAAGTACCCTCCTCATGAGTTCTAAAATACATGCCAGCACTTTCTTCTCTCCATTGTCTTCTCATCCCACATACCCCACCTCAACCATTTTTCCTCTGCAAAACCCATCCGGCATTATAGTTTTATTCCCTCAACTCAAGATCTTCTCTAGCTTTCTTCTTTTTGCTAAATTAAATATGGGGCCAGTTGCTTTGTGCATTGTAGCTTTGTTGGTTATAAGCATCACACATTGGGTTTACAGATGGAGGAACCCCAGATGCAGTGGAGAACTCCCACCAGGTTCCATGGGTTTGCCACTCTTAGGTGAGACTCTTGACTTCTTCACCCCTAACACTTC
Organism: Rhododendron ovatum; assembly: GCA_019656835.1. Lineage (NCBI taxonomy): Eukaryota > Viridiplantae > Streptophyta > Magnoliopsida > Ericales > Ericaceae > Rhododendron > Rhododendron ovatum. The sequence continues at coordinate 13,468,071 of CM033794.1, read as the reverse complement.
CTGCGACATTCCTCCTTTCATCAAAAAGAGAATCGACAGGTATTATCTAGTATCCCACCTATTCATTTCTTCACTAACTATTGCAATCAACATCATCATTGCCATCACTAATCTTCTCGTATTTAACTTTTAATAACATGTTCTACTATTCTTTTCAGATATGGTCCAGTATTCCGTACAAGTTTGGTGGGGCGAGCAGTTATAATATCGATAGACGCTGATTTCAGTTATTTTGTATTCCAACAAGAGGGGAAATTATTCGAGAGCTTTTATCCAGTTACCTTCAATGAGATCTTTGGACGACAAAATGTGGGTTCTTTGCATGGGTTCATGTACAAGTACCTCAAGAATATGGTGTTGAATTTATTTGGTCCCTTGAGCCTGAAAAAGATGCTCCCTGAAGTTGAGCAGGCAGCATGTACAAATTTAAAGAGGTGGTCCAGTCAGGAGTCTGTTGACCTGAAGGATGCTAGTGCAAGTGTAAGTTCAATAATCACTGGCTTTCACTATTAGAATAAACTAGCATTATGGTGATAGAATACTTGTGATAATTGGTGTGTACAGATGATATTTGATCTGACTGCAAAGAAACTGATCAGCTACGATCGAGAGAAGTCATCTGATAATCTGAGGGAGAGTTTTGTCGCTTTCATGAAGGGATTGATTTCCTTCCCCTTGGACATTCCTGGAACTGCATACCACAAGTGTTTACAGGTATGCAAAACTTTCCATTGCTAACCTTGATCATAAAAACATGCACTTTGTAGTTCTTATGCATATAAGAAACTGAAATGAGGCCAACTAACCTTTTCCAAATTTATGTTGACTCAATCTGGCTCCCTCCAGCGGGCAAGCTGGATAGAGAAGTAGCATTGAATCTCAATTTTTCGGGGTAAAAATTCTCCCTACGTGAGTGGTTTTGACACTTGTAAGTTTGCTCAGGGAAGGAAGAAGGCGATGGGGATGCTGAAGAACTTGTTACAGGAAAGACGGGCAAAGCCAAGGGAGAAACAAAGTGATTTCTTTGATTACGTCCTTGAAGAACTTGGGAGAGAGGATACAATACTCACAGAAGCAATTGCTCTGGATTTAATGTTTGTGCTACTGTTTGCCAGCTTTGAGTCAACTTCCCTGGCTATGACTATGGCCACAAAATTTCTTTTGGAGAATCCTTTAGTGCTCAAGGAACTAACGGTCGGTGAATATAATTTACTCCCAAATAAAGTCCTCCATTGTTACATCAAATACTGTACTGTTACCCCAATTGACAGACTCTTTATACCCAACGCAGGAAGAACATGAGGCAATTCTAAGAAGACGGGAAAATTCAAATTCTGGACTGACATGGGAAGAATATAAATCAATGACATTCACGTTTCAGGTAGCTCAACAAGTTTGATTTTCTCTATTATCTATGAGGGGTTGAAGAAAAATTCTTTAAGTATTTAAAATCAATGGCCCTAATGTCAAGTAAAATTGCAGTTCATAAATGAAACAGTCAGGATGGCAAATATAGTCCCAGCAATCTTCAGAAAAGCACTCAAAGAAATCAAGTTTAAGGGTACGAACGTATGTACGGGTCAAATGGTCAATTTCTAGCCATAGCACTTTGACATTGTTCTTACAAAAGGCAGGCCAAATAGTTTTTTGACATACCTTAATACAAACTTGGGATAAATGCAGGTTATACCATTCCAGCTGGTTGGACGGTTGTTGTCTGTCCTCCAGCTGTACACATGAACCCTGCCATATATAAAGATCCCCTTCACTTCAATCCACAGAGATGGGAGGTAAGTAGATTGTTCAAGAGTTACCTGCCATTGCTGATCAAGAAAAAGAGCTACCGCTATTTATTTTCTGTCTTTTTATTTGATTTCCTCCTGCATTCCAGAATGCAAGTGTTGGTTCCTGAATTCTCATCCCGTTATTTGAAATTATGGCATGCAGGGCATGGAATCAAATGGTGCATCCAAACATTTCATGGCTTTTGGGGGTGGCATGAGATTTTGTGTTGGAACAGATTTCACCAAAGTGCAAATGGCCGTCTTCCTCCACTGCTTGGTTACAAAGTACAGGTAAAAGCTTCATGCAAAGAATGTGTAAGAAAACAAAGCACAAGACAGAGACAGAGACTAACCGAATTTGCATTCTTATGTCAGGTGGCAAGCAATCAAAGGAGGAGAAATTGTCCGAACTCCTGGTCTACAATTTCCAAATGGTTTTCATGTTCAGTTCTTTGAGAAAAATGAATTGAAGCAAGATACAACAATTAACTGTATATAAGCATAGTACCAAGAGATTGCAACAGCAACTTACCCAACAGTAATGCCACTCTGAAGAAGTGAAAGATATTATTTTTATGCTGTTTCAACACATTGTGTTAAAGACAAGGGGGGGGGGGGGGGGGGGGGGGGGGGGGGGGGGGGGGGGGGGAAAGGAAAGGGGAAAAAAAAGAAATATGTGCAAGGGTCATGTAGAACCACAATCATCAATATAAGAAGGGTGAATGTTTTTTTATCACCTTTTGTGATATGCTTAGTATTAGAATATTACATCTGTGAGAACTTGTACATTAGGCGCAACCCCCCAACGCACACACCCAAAACAAAAATAGTAAAACATTTGAAAAAGAGGGAAAAGAGAATACAGAATGAAAAAGAGCTTTCACTTAAACTATTCAAGTGACTAAAGGTCTGTAACAAGCGGTAACATCTGTCCAACTCCAACTATTCCCTCTGTTTAGCATTCAGCTTAGAATGTCTTTCTTCGAAAAGTTCATGTTTGTTCCTGTGATGACCCTGTGGATTTTCATCACTGTATCTGGCAACTTTAGACAGCCCATCTATGGCTTCCCTTTCCTTTCTGCGCCTGCGGTGGCCAACATGGCCATACTGTCCTTTATCGAGGTAAATCTGCTGCATGATACTAGTGCCCTTGGTTCGTCCATGTTTGTGCTTGTCCTTGTGCACATGGTGAAGATAGTAGTGATAATCAGTGTCCCGTTCTGAATGGTTATGCCTGTTCTCATTATGTACACTTCTTCGTTTCTTTTGTGTATCATGTTTATGATGCCTTCCCTCCTGCTTGTGGTGTTTCTTGAGATGTATTCCAGAAACTTCAGCATCAAATCCATGCTTCCACGTGTCACCATGTCTTTGTTCATCAGCCCAAACATGATCTTCCCACCAGTCATAAAGAGGATCAAAGAGTCCCTTTTGATGTAAAAGCCAAAGTAGAACAACCACTGCAACTCAACAGTTAAATCATAGAATTCTTGTTCACTTTAAAATGCAGAGTTCAACCATTTATTGGTATTCTTTAGTAAATAGGTAGGCTATTACCTGCTGGAAATATTGCCAAAAGTAGACCAAACATCACTATCCAACTCATACAAATATACTGTATGTGGCAGCTGAAGTCAAAAAAACCAGAGCATTTTTTCCTGCTCAACAGAAGAACAATGAAAATATTATTCAACACACTGCCAAAAGGATAACCGCAATTACAAGTAATTAAGGAAACGAAACCGCTATGCTATAAAAATGAAAAAGTTGACTTTGATGTCCCGTGAACCTATGGCAGCTCGAGGAATTTGCACTGATGTCCCGTTAACCAAGAATATGTGCACAAAATCTGAGATACTATTATAAATTAATAGTGAGATCAAAAAAATTTAAAATGCATGCACAGAATTTTAAAATCATCCTTGACGAGTTTTCATTGATTGAGTGAAACAGGATGAAACTGGCGCATTAAGTCACTAATATTCTTTCAAACAGAAATTGTGGTGAATTGGTTGTCATGCACATTTTGGAGACATGCTCTTCTTATTTGCCCATATCGTTAAAGATGATATGACAAGATTTTTAGTTGTAGTCCGGGATCTGAAGGAAGATTGTCCTAGTCAATTGAGCTTTGCTTAGAAAGAATTTCAAGTGTTACTATCGATTGTGGACAAAAGCTTCCGTAGTAGATAAATCTTACAACCTAGTTGATACCAATTTATTATTCTTTTTGTCTTGTTTTAATTTGAGCATTCTGATTGTGGACTTTCTATGGGTTAACCTATTAGCTGTTCAATAACGGACTACCTAGGTCGATGGGAGTTCATGATGTATTGGGCTAAGTGTTCAAATAATGCCCAAACCAAAATTACTACTAGTAAATCTAAACAAAATAAAAATTAGTGCATGCAGCCGCCACAGCATGAACATTCTACCTCCACGGTAGAAGGTTCATTTTCGGGAAATTTCTTATCTGCTGAACTCCTGCATACATTAGAGTGCACATGTAACTTGAGTTTTGGAGTTTTGGACAACATCAACACTTGAGTTCTGAGAATATTACAGTGAGGCAGTTAATTGGGTAGTTGTGGGACTCAAGCAATTTTTTGGTTCATGCTGCTGGTTTTGAGAAAGAATACGGGGTAATTTTGACCATACGACTTAGTGGATAATTGCTCATTTATGTATATGATGTAGATACTGTCATCCCTCAAATATTGTTGCCAGATAAAATACCTGCAAGTTTTGCCCGTGATGAAGTCCGCCAAACCATTCCAGAAGTTTCTCCACAAGCTCTCAATGGATTCAAAGAAACCATTTATGCTGGTCTTTGGTGGTTGAAAAGGAATCTGTTACAACATTGTAATCAATGTGATATAGTCGCTCGTGCGAATCTGCAAAACTACATGGCAGCATATACGCATTGGTTCTTTTCAAATAGTTCTTATAATCAAATAACTACTAAATCCAAATATGTGGGGACTTTAGCAAACTAAATCCCTTTTCATTTTTAAGTTACTAAAGTTTTTAGTAGTAGCTTCATGCCCATTAAAAGTGATTTTCCAGTACCACTAGTGGATGTTCTGTATATGGTGCCTTGTGCAATTTCAGATTGGAGAACAATTACCACAATATGCTCTTTTAAACAAGTTTCTGAATGCTGTAACAGCTAGAGTTACAGTTTTTCTGCTGGTATCTACCTATCGGAACTGGCCGTTTCATATTCATCGCTATTAGTGTTGTTTCAATTTGAAAAGAAAACTAAAATTAAAAGTAGTTATCAGTTTTGGCCGGTATCGGCAAGTATTGATCGGTACTAAACCGGTACCAACCAGGATTTGAGCTGGCATGGAGTTACAGCTCTAGGATATTGAATTTGATAAAAAACTGGAACATACCGGCCGGTACGATATGGGATTCAAAACCTTGCTTTTAAATTGCTTTTCGTGAATTGATCAGAGAAGCATGGTTTTATATAAGGATAACATTACAATTCCCTCTTACATTTAGTCTAACGTTCAACATTCAGAAATACGAGACAAGGTCTCTTGACCTTCTTTCTCTGCATTCCTGGATAGGGTTACAAAATCTAAGCTGTTGGGTTTGTGAAGCCTTATTTGGTTTGGCTTGTGTTTCGCTGACTATTCGGAGTTACATAATGAAAACTTGTGTGAGCCATGGATATACTCAACTACACAATTGGGGAATCGTGTAAAAATCTGTGTGTCTTTTCTGTTTGCGTTCTTTTCTTGATTGTTCTTCACATCTTGTGCCTTGGGGTTTGACTTTGACTGATTTCTCAACATAAGCAACTCAAAAAAGTCCGCTAACTTTGGGAATTTCAATAGCAAGTACCTCTTGATTGAATGGGAGGTCAAGTCATCATACTAGTTGAACCGCGATGAATAGAAAAAATAGTTGACCTCTCTGGTTTTGTTGTCTATTTAAACATAAAGTATACTGCATCAATCGAAGGTCACACGACATCTATTTAAACATAAAGAACAAAGAGAGCTATAATCACAATGATTGGTTACACTCCACATAAGTCTGGACTCGGGCTTTGTCCTAATCAGCTTTTGATTAGTCAGGCAGCTCATTTAAGTATATGGCAGACATATGACTCATTTAACAAGATATCAATAACCAATTGACACGCCTACTTCAACTTCATGTTTACAAAACCATGTGTTATATATTGTCCTATTTCCTGTAAGTACGATCTGCTACCCAACAACTCTTTCTCTGACATCCTTTCACCATTAGCAAGTTAAGACTAGATAACGAGTCCAACAACTGCTTGTAAATAGATTGATCGACCCTAGAAGGCCCTTGACATCTCTTCACAGTTCCCTGTGTTACCTACTCATGTCTCCTTATGCCACAAAGCATCTATTTGACTACTCTTGATAATTTTTTCATCCAAGTGGCCAAAAGTCAAGTATATAATTCTCTTCATTCTTATAATGTGTAACATGCATGTTTTCTTATATATTTCTTGGGAAGGGAATAGAAATTTTCCAGGCGGAAACTTAATTTCAAAATGTAAACTACGGTCAAACCTGTGATCCGTTGTCAATAATAGTTGCTGTAGTAGTGAATTGGCACTCAGCTCTATCAACTTCACTAAAACCAGAGTCCTTTAGTATAGCTGCAACCAAGCACAACTACATGAACTGAGCTTTGACATTGACTACCGTGATTACAGTGACAACCAAAAATGCCATATAAACCAGGTATTTGATTATACCTGCACACATATATTTTGCAGCTTGATCAGTGGTAAGGTACAATTTGAATGATCGATTTGTAACTTCTTTTGGCTTCATTATGTAGAACTGTTCCTGCAATGAAATATAATTTTCAAAAAAAATATCCCTTGAGAAGTAATAAAGAATTCTGGACATATGCATGCTGCAGATAATTTTTTTCAGACAAATACCTCCATTTGGCTGACACCTGTTGAGCAATCAAACTGCAAGACAAAAAATTCCAGTAGAATTGTATTAGATAACACTTTGGAACGGATAGACATTCAGACCAGAGATTAAAGGAACAAGCTCACTCAAAATGTGAGCAATAGGGATTAGCATGGAAGATACTGAGACACAAAGGTACCACCATATAAGATTAAAGGTACAGTACTGGGGATACCGTAAGGCTATATGATGCTTCCACTTCACCAATATTTTTAGATGTGATCGTAGCAGTCCCAAATTGGGTCAGGGCTTCAAAAGTTTGCACAGTAATGCTCAAAATCTTTCCAGGGCTCCTACAAAAAGATTTCAGATATGTGACACCCCAGGGTTTTACATGTATATTCATCTCTCAGAGTTGGGAACAAATATTTGAGTAGCCAAAATTAGGATGTTAAAGAAGAAGCGAGAAGCAATGAAAGAAAGTAAACATTGACAAATGACTGCAAGCACTGCAGCAAGATGAACAAAAGTTGAGTTAGATGATTTTGTGGTGTAAAATGAAGATCAATTTGTGAAATAGCTGAATGTAGTATATTAGAGAGAGAGAGAGGAATGCTAAAAAGAATGCCGGTTGAGGGAATTAGAAATGAAATGATGGTCTATGACATAACAGCCACTATGAACCTCAATAGAGCAGAGTAGTCACAAGAGGATTCATGTAGCTGATCCAAGCTAGTTACGTTTGTGGCTTTGTTGAGCACTTTAACTGCATGAAGTTTTAAGTAGTGGTTCAAATCGCTATAGTTTATAGAATGGACATGTTCTATGCCATCAGCACTTCGTTCAAAATATACTTGAACTGAAAGAATTAATCTCAAGAAGCTGCTACTAACCTTTGGTAGACATATTCTATGTCATCAGCACTTAGTTCAACCAAGAGGTTTGTATTAAGAACTTCACTTATTCCTATTGAGAAAGAATGACTCCCTGGATTCTGCAAACAATAGAAAATGATTGACAATCCAAACAATACATAGCCTTACGAATATGACTTCTATAGTTCCTGAAACATAACTGGATGCTGGTTTATCCTTTCAAACCTGCCCTGAATGACATAAAGTGGAGACTGATTTCTACTTATTCGATTCATATCTGCCTGTCAAAAGGAAATTTTTGTCAGCACAAAACTACTATAGGGACTTCCAATGACATTCTTAATATTCAAAGACTAAAGTTCCAAACAATTCCAGCTTGCTTTACAAGATGAAACATCTTAAAAGATTTTCCGATAGCTTTAAAAAAGGCATCATAGAGATAAAGAACTGCTAATAAAGCAATCCAAACAACCAGGTGAGAAACTAGTAGATTACAAAACCTGAACTAGGGATAAAACTAAATCAGTTATTCAATTATTTTTATGTGTCATGTGCGTAAAAACATAAGGAAACATAATATTTGCACCATTAAGGATGAAATTGATGTGAATGTCCTCCAAGCAGCATTAAAGAAAAAGGTCCACTAAAGTAAGGTATTGGCACAGTTGTGAGATAACATGAAAAATAAAACCTATGGTGCAAGAGGCACTGCTATAAATGTGAATCACATATGCAATTAACATAGGAAAGAACTTAATTAAATATCCTTTAAACATGGAAGGCGAGGAGGAAAGCGTGGAGTCTCAGTTATCAGCCAATTTAAGTTACTAACCTCCCAGAAGTTCCACAACTGATTATGCAAGCAACTCCAAAATGGTGAAGAGCAGAAATCTGGCTGTCCATTGAAAGCCTCATAGCCCACACCCATTTTGTTACATTCAAGACCATCTAAGGTAAACCTAACTCTCTCAAGCAGCATCCACATAGAAAAGTTCATTCCCAAATTTTGTGGTTGACCTGGACCACCCTTTGACATAAAAAAAGAGGATACCCTTAGCAACATGAAGGCACCAAAAATCAAATAATAGCAGTGACAAATGAAATCCAACCCTCACTACCAAAATGACAAAAATCTCAGCAGGAAACAAAGGAACACTTCTAGTTGTTTATCAACTATACTATGCAGATTGTTGTGACCAAGAACCCAGAGCCAAGACCTCCGGAGGAATTGAGCCAAGATGGATGACATGAAGTGAAGGTGATTATTAAGATCAGGTGTCTGCCTAGTAAGTGTGAGCTTTAGACATACAAATTGCAACATGTTTTACAAAGCCGTGTTGGTGCACCCAAAGCAGACTGCGGAGTCGGAGTCTCGCTAGTGGTATTAGAGCTAGCGCCAACTGGAAATGTAGGGTGTGTCCCACAAGGAGATCAAATGTAGAGACATGTTTAGAGGTTCAAATGGGGACAAGTTAGGACAGACTCCATATCATGACATGCTTGGGTGGGTCATGTAGGGCATGAGCTTAAGAGTTTGACGTGTTTAAGCAGTTCCAACCAGGTCCTTTAAAGGGGTGGACATTGGTGAGTCAGATCCTAGAGCCAAGACTTAATCAGGCCCAGATGGAGGGGGTGAGTTAGGTGATCACCAAGTCCATGAACCAAATCCACACAGCCCTGTAACTGAAAGTTCAGGTGCCGTGTATGTGTGGGTTTGGATGTACATAATCAAACTTGTTTTAAAGCCATGTGGGTGCTGCCTGTAGAAGACAATATTGTATGAGGTGGGGTAGTCATGTTCTGTAAACTCTATTAATTCGTGGACTCTATAGCGGTTATCTGTTCTCCTACCAAAACAACAGGATCTTGTTTGCATCTAAACTATGTAGCATAAAGTGGTAGACTAACCTAGTCCACTTGTCAATATGGTATGCAATCCTCTTGCCGCAAGGATCTTTTTAAATAATATTATATAAGGAAATGGCAGATGGAAGGCTAGCATCAGATTTCAAACTGGTTCTCCAGACAAGAAAATTTGCTATTTGCAAGATATGATGCGTTCAGACCAGCACTTGAAGCATACCAGTCAAACTTTGATCACCGAAGCAAGCATACCTGCCTTGGAATAACAAGGTAGTGCTCCTCAAATGAAGGAATACTTGTGTATCCAACATAATCTCCAACAAGATTTGCACGTAGAAAATTATCATTGGATGTGACTGTTCTATTCTCAGGGCCCACAATCACGTCCTATAAGCAAAAGGAAAAAAAGAATTTCCAATTAACTTCTATAAGGATATTGTAAAATGTAGGGTGATCAATATCTAACCATAAAAAGACACACACACACTCATATATCTATATAATAAAATAGCTCAGTATTTGAATCCTATGTACATAAATCTAACTGCCCAAACTTATCTCTCATAAATCCTACGACTGAGAAAAGTCCTAGGGCGGGGGTAGTCAATAATTTTGCAATTCATTTTAGTTGTGTTCAAAATGCGTTGCGCCGTGCCTTCAAGCACAGGCAAACTCTAGTATACACACACACACACACACACACACACACACACACATATATATATATATATATAAATAACTCAGTATTTGAATCCTATGTACATAAATCTAACGGCCCAAACTTATCCCTCATCAATCCCACGCCTGAGAAAAGTCCTAGGGCTGGAAAATCATAGTTTTAATCTGCTCTAACCTTTCATATTCCAAATCTTTTTTGTTATGGAAAGATAGAAAGCAATGAAATTTTATTGGAAAAAAAAAGAGCCGGATTTTGAAAAGGAAAGTAATTTTTGTAACCTTAACACTCTCTCTCTCTCTCCGAAGCAAAGCGAAATCTTCTTTAACTTTTCCTATCCCAACTCTCTTTTGTTATGAAAAGATAGAAAGTAATAAAATTTCATGTATAAAATTAGTGCAAGGCAGATCGTAAACTAAACAAAAGGGTAAGAAATATTTTTGTTTATCAGTTGATCAATTTCAATTTTTTTGTTGTGTGTTTTTTTTGTAAACTAAACAAAAGGTTAAGAACAATCCTAATTTAAGAAAAAATCTTCCCGTATAAATCAGTTTCATTGGCGGGGGTAGTCAATAGTTTCGCAATTCATTTTAGTTGTGTTCAAAATGCGTTGCGCCGTGCCTTCAGGCACGGGCAAACTCTAGTGTGTGTGTGTGTGTGTATATGCGTTATAGACTTTTGGGAATTGCTTAGGTTACAAATGTTACCTTAAATACATGTATCTCTCTAAATCTAGCACTTTATAATAATAGTGCTGCAAAATTAAGATTTTTGGTATTCACTATAATTGAACACGCTACTTTTTTTGTTTCTTTCCAAAAATGTGTAAACAAGAATTAAGATTATCGTAGTATGATTGAAGTTAAAATCCCATGCATCACATGGATCACAGATAGTGAAGATAAATGTCGAAGCAACAATCATTGGTTAAGATTAGTACGATATACTTATCAAAAAAAAAGAAGAAGATTAGCACGATATCATTCAAACTTAAGGTATGCCAGGTCATATATCCTTGTAAAGTTAAACCATGTTAGCAGATTACATATTTCAAACAACATAAAACACATTACAGAAGAAACTGAATGCGGAGGACCGGATGAAGGGCAGTGAAAGGCAGTGCACTTTTGTATCATAATTTGGTAGCTAATTGGAACTTGGAAGTGAATTACAAACCACACTGTGACTTTATTGTGAAGATGTGGACAATTTCACCTGATGAATAACATATCAGCAGGGGGAGAGGGTCAAGAAGTGAATAAGGCTACTTGAGTTCCATCATTGAATGACAGGACATTCACACTGGAAATGCTGGTTCCAGTCCAACATGATAAGTATTAGGCTAAATGATAAAAGCCTGTTGCAATCTGGAGAAGGCCTTTCTTGATATCATGCCTGAGGCCTTTGATTTTCCTAATACTGACTTCCACAAGCATAAACTGTCGACTCAAATATTAGAATGATATCTTGCAGTGTGAAGGAGAAGTTATGCAAAATGAGTGCAAATAGTAGAATGATATCTCAATGGAAAATGACATATGTAGATATAGCACAAATTATTCCAAAAAGTACAGACCGTTAGTTTAGATTCTGTCTTCACCTCTATCCGAATGCTAAATCCCACTGATCGCTGTCCAATACCGAAAACATGGAACCTAAGTGGATCAGAGAAAATTAGTTATGGCATCAAGAAAGGACATCAGATTATTGAAACAGAAATCATTAGTGAGGGAGACAAAGTAATGATCGATCTCAGATGAAATAAATCAACATAGTAAGAATTTCCATCAGTTGATACAAAAAAATGATAGACTAGTAGACTATACCTGATCCACTGTACTAGTTTTATCAGTTGGAACTTTCATAGACTTAGTAGATCAGCCTACCAAAAGAAAACTACTGAAACATAGGAGTAGTATGTAGGCCATACCAATCACCTGGGAATCGGAGACAGTGTGCAGTGTTGGCCTTCCCCTTCAACATCTTGTCAACTAGTTAGAAACATTTGCCATAGTACTACTATAAGATGATTCCTTCAAGTATAACATGAGAGAAACTGCTAAATGATGAAAAATGATGGCACTTACAAAAGTTTCCACACGATGATGGAACCCTGCGCTGGTCCCCACAAGGACAACAGGTTGGCTTGTAGAAAAGAAGAGAAAATACACAGAAAAGTTTTAGTTACACTGTGTACTAATAAGAAGAAAGGCATTAAGTAAAAACAAAAATCCCAGTACAACATCCTTTTCAGCATGTGAGAATGGTAGAGAGTAAGGCACACATCTTAGAGAGTTTAAGGCAAATATCACCTCAGTGTGCTCGACAATGTGACCATCTTCGTCTCGCAACCTGACATAAATTTGTGAATCCACCAAGTAAAATTCATGGCTTACAGAAGAAAGATTCTATGTCCATGAGCTCAAAATGCTAAAACCAAGATGCTAAATAAAGGTCATTCGACTCATTCTCCAATGCTGGTCCTGATTATTTCAATTGTTGGGAGGGGTAAACTGTTTTGGTTTTCCCGCACCCATGTCCCCCATCGACTGGGGATTACATGGGTACTGTTATTGTTCGTCAAGGGTAACCTGTATACAGGCATAGACAGAAACAGAAATGCTACCTTAACCCAACAAAGTAATGTCTGGAATTGCATTCCCAAGCAAACTTCTCAAACAAAATCACAGAACAAACTAGACATCTCTAAACGTGTCAAACTCCAGTGAGAATATCAAAACTACCATTAGGTTGGATTGAATACAAATTGCTAAGAGAATCATGCCTGGTTATGGCAGCATGTCTCAATTTGTTAGTAGTCAATCAACTAGGTTGATAATAAAATATTATGACCAGATGTTAACAAGGAACACCAAATCTCATTCGTTGATCCAAAAAGCAGAGAAACAAGGAACACGTATAGAGAGAGTGAGAGAGAAGGCTGGAACGAGAACCAAGTTTATTCCAAATAATATTGCCCAAGAACTACAACCAAATACTTATAGCAATCTATTCTGAAATAAAGTAATTGACACCGTTACTGCTGGAGTAGTCAAAGAGTTGGGAAGCAACCCATAAACCACAGGGGTGTCACTCATAATTTCACATAAAACTAACACTGAGAAACAAAGGAATTGATAAACCAGCGGAAAAAGATGTTACCTCTCGCATTTCTGCACAACATCTGCGCCAGCATCTGGCTCGCATTTGCGCGTTTGAACGTAGAACTCCTCAGGTTTATACGCAACATCCTATGAAGTATTTTTCAGAAATAAACATCACACTGAATGGTAACACTACTCAAAAGGCATTAACAACTATTAACATAAAAAAAGAATCAAAAGAAACAAGCGACTTCGAAGTGCATGCATAAATGCATTACCATATTGCCAGGCATTGGCAAGTTTATCATAAAGTCCACAAGATATTGATCATAATCACCATCTCTGATAGCAATTATACAACGAAAAAATCTAATTTACTCCATTAATTAATCAATTGACCCTGCAGATCCAACAAACTAGTTAATTAGTCACTATCATTTCGACAAGGATGTTAATTTCGGCAATAAGATCACTACTTTGGACCAACCCCTGCAACCACGCACAAGCAACAAATAGCAAATAATCCAAGGTGTTTCCAGCAGGAGTTGAAGACAAGACCTCCGGTTTTGCGGTTAATCCAGATGACAATCTTAAACCACCAGGCTACCCTGATGGGTTCTAATTTTTCTTTTGTTCATTAAGAAACGCCAAATTATTTAGTGCCCTTGGGTTACCACCACATGGTGCCCCAGGTCCATCCTCCACCAACATACATCGATGTTGAGCCCACAACTAACGGTATCGACCCACGCCAATGTGTTGTGGAGATGGAGAACCTGGGGCACCACCACGACAAACCATGTACTCATTCTGTCCTAAAATGCATGTCCATTTTGCGAAAGAAGAACTTGAAAATCATGCATTTCTTTCAAGCAAAAATTCACAATTCTAAGTTCTTGATTTGCCGCATTTGCGGACCGGACAAGCATTTTTATTTTTAGTAAATTTTTAAAACGTTTTCGAATTTTTCTTGAAACAAATACCGTATTTGTAAGTTCTTGATTTGCGGACCAGACAAGCATTTTAAGACTGCAGGTAGTAACAGATTAATTCCCCGAACAATAAGAAAAAAACAGAAGATACTAGGAAACGAGCCCTAAGTTACCAAAAAAAAAACCGTTCGAACATACTCGTATATACGTCAATTGGTACAACGCGTAGGCAGCGGTTTTGTTAACCGTGATCACCGGCGGAATCCGCGGCGTTCGCATGTTGGTGCTCGAATTCTCCTCCACCTCCACTATTTCCGCCACTATCGAGGCTTCTCCCCCACTCTGAACAACCAATTAAACTGTAAAATCAAATAGATGTAGAGAGAGAGAGAGAGAGAGAAGGAGAGAGTGATAGTAAAATGCTCACTGATTCACCGGGGACGGCCATGTTGAGGACGATTTTGGTGGAGCAATTGAGGGTGGCGGAGTCGGAAACCTTTTCGCATTTCTCGAGTTTGGATTTGGAGAGGATTTGGGTGCCGGAGACGGAGTGGTGAGGAGAGAGAAAGAGAGAGAAGACAATGAAGAGAATCATGGTCGGCTTGGGAGTTCCCCTTTTGTTTTCGACAGAAGCGCTTTGAGCGGTAGTGGGCCGATTTTGTACATGAGAGAGAGAGAGAGAGAGAGAGAGAGGAGTGTAACCGCTTTCGACGGTTAGATTAGCGAATATATGGCTCCCTCCAAGTTTGATGCATTTCGAATTTTATTTCTTTTCCTTTTTTTGGTTAATTATCAACTAATTATTTACTTAGTACTATGATTTTTGGTACAAGCGGGAGGAGAACACTAGTACTCCATCCTCCTTAAAAAGAAGGTGAACATTATCTTCTCTTTTATTGATTGAAATGTTGTAGGTCTCATCTGTGTAATACTTTGATAAGCATGACATCACTTTATGGTAGGATTTACACACTTTGTGGTGGGATCCGCATTACTATTTTCCACCAATAGAAAGAAGGGTAATGTTCACAGTGCAGGGTGAACAAAACTCAACTCCCCCAAGCGGCATTACACTTACTATCGGGAAAGAAATACTCTCCCATCCCATTTTGGATGTCCATTTTTGTTATTCGTGTTGTTCTTTAAATACTTGTATCTCCCAATCTACAATATTTTTCATAATTTTGAAAATTTTATATTATAGACCTAATTGAGACCTATCAAATAAGATTCATATCGCATATTTTTGGAGATTCATATTAAAAGATATAAGCGATTGAAAATTGACACGAATAACGAAAAAGGACAAAGAAAATGGGTCTGAGGGAGTAATTATTCATTATTTTTGGTAAATAGTTAATCATTGAAGAGGTGTTTTCCGGTAATAAAAATTTTGTAGATTTTTATTTGTAGTTGAGAAGTTATTAGGTGTTTCTTGTAGTGAATAAATTGTTGAGAAATGTCAAGTTATTTTCGGTAGTAAATAAGTTATTGATCGGTTTATGAGTAGAGTTACTGTAGCAAAAAATATAAGCTTTAAAAAAAATTAGTCCAAATAAAACTCAGATATCTTTTCTGTTTGAGAACTCTCTTTCGAAAACAGTAATTACTTTTAGAGTATTGAACCACAAACTTTGATGTTATCTATCTTCAACCTCATTTACTCATAATTTCGTTACTTTTGATAAAAGTAGGACCATAATCATGGATAAACGAGGTGATCATTGAGAATAATCAAAATAGTAAAGACATAAATGTTGATTGCGATTCTGCGAACAAGTACCTCTCTGGTCGTTAAAAATTGTAATCGCATTAATCCAAGGTTTAAATAATACTACTCCGTATCACTTTTTCGATTGTCGAAGTAAAATCCGAAGCGATGAGGTTTAGAACTTTGCATCCATTTTGTTGTGCTCAAGTTATCACTTCATCCAGAAAGCAATGAAACAAAAATAGTTGGTCAACTTCTAAATATAGTTCAAATAATTAAAATTACGCCATAATCCCACAAATGGTTTCGTGGTGTAGTTGGTTATCACGTCAGTCTAACACACTGAAGGTCTCCGGTTCGAACCCGGGCGAAGCCACATTCTCTTCGTTGTCTTTTGTGCATATCTCCTGTTCGAACCCGGGCGAAGCCACATTCTCTTCTTCTTTGTCTTTTGTGTTTTGCATGTTATTTTCAATGCTTATATCTTTTGATGTATATTATGTTTTATGTTTTTTTTTAAATTATTGTTTTATAGAAATAATTAAGATCTATCAAACAATATCCATATTGCATATTTTTAGCAATGTACATTGAGATATATAAACATTAGAAAATGACAAACAAAACTATAGTGGACATTTAAAAAGGGATGGGGGAGTAGTATCTTCTTTCCGATTTTGAAAAACAATAATTCTAAAACCTCACCTTAACACCCACATTCCCATGAGAGCGTGAATGTGGGTGTGTATGTGTGTTTGGGTGTAGTACTAGGCGCTAGCAAAGTTGTTTTGAAAAATGAGAACTTCCAGAAAATTGAAACTACTGGCCTCAATTTTTGTACAAAGCACGATAACTCGTAAAATTGCTGCTTTAGGCCCCCAATTTGAACTCGTAAAATTACCGCTTTAAGCCCCCAATTTGAACGAGTGTAGTGACTTGTGTATGAAAGTTTTTTCTCACTAATTTTTTTTACTATTTACCGATTTGAAAAAATTCACTTTAGGCCCATAAATCCCAGAGCCAACCCCGTACGTTCTCAGACCACATGACAATAATAACAAAAGTTTAGGAACACACCTTTAAAACGCAACTATGTCCGGAACCGTTAAATGTACGTGAATCAATGGACATCTAACAGCTTCGGACACGATTGTGTTGGGAGTTGTGTTTCGGAAGGTGTGTTTGAAGCATTGCTTGCAATAATAACTACAACAAAATCGCCGGATAATCTTTAATCGGAAATTAGTGTACATAATGGGAAGAGATCCCGTGTTATATTTTTACAAACAAGACTTCCTAGACTGTCTTCCACACAACAGAAGAAGAAAATAGACTGCACAAGCGGAAGCATACAAAATGGAATAAACAAATGTCCAATAGTCCCAGTAACGGAAAAAGAATCCGACCACGAGGCAACCGCGACGAACGGAAGCATGAACTGGTGAGAATTGTTTGATCAGTTACTATTACAGTTCCATCTTGAGGTGGGCACACAGCTGAGGTAGTGGCACCAGCTGCATTGATTATTTGGATTATCCCCTCGAAATAGCAGTACCAGTCCCGCCATGATTCTGCAATTGTCAACGTGAAAAAGAACGGGAAATTAGGTCCTTTTTGCCACAGGAGCAATAATGTGCTTATCTGTGAATCTCGTTAAGAAACGGTAGAATGAGGAGGAGGAAATCTAGAAGAAAGCTCTTGCACCATGCAGCATAGCAGAAAGGAAAATGGAGAAAATGATGAGATGTTCATATAATGCTATTGAAACAATATTTTTCTTGATTCTAATAAGGCATCGAACAGTCTTGTGTTTTCTTCTCTAACACCGATTTGACATTATTATGTGTGCATCATAACAACCCAATTTTGCAACTGCTTGGATACTTTCATTAGGGAAACACTCTTTGGAACGACAAAAGTGCTGATAGGAAAAGGACGGATGTGGTGCCTACACAAGCAATAAGCTAAATTCCAGAAAGCTTAGGATTTAAGGAGATAGTTATTACCCAGCAATCAGCAAAACCAGAGCAACTGCGCAGAATACATATTGGAGAATGGAGTGCTTGGATTTGGCACGAGCCTGAGGTGGAAGATTTTGGGACTCCATCCAACCAAACTGGGGGCGGAGTAGCAACACAAAACCAAGGAAAAAACCCGTGAAGAATCCTCCAATGTGAGCAAAGTTGTCAACGTGCGGAAGAATTCCAACTGCTAAGTTGATCGCAATGATGATCACTAGGGTTAATACAGCAGCAGCCTACAAAACAAGAGAGGAGGAATCACAAAATGTGATACAGAATGGCCAAATTCTTCATTTTCAAAGCCTGAACAAAGTTTTTTTCTGAAAACCATATACAGAGAGTTGGGACTTGGGACAAATAAACTGCATTGCAAAATCCAACCGCTGGGTTTCTCCTTTTCTTCTGGGAAAAAGAGGAAAAGAAAAGAGTAAAATAAAAACTTACAAAGTAAGCATCAACAGGAACTACCTTATTGGTATAAATAGTCCAATTAGTAAAAAGCTCTGAAAGCATTGCTCCAAGAAGTCCAAATAGGGCACCTGAAGCACCAACAGAAATACTGCTTCGAAGGAAAAGGCAAGAGAGTATGCTCCCTCCGAATCCTGATAACAGGTAGATTGCCCCCACTCGAACTGCCAATAAGAAAATTTACATGTACAATAAACATAAGAATAATACACAGAGTCAACTCAACTGATTAAAGATTTCCGTTGTCCCCAAAAAAGTTCATCCGATTACTACAGGAATGAAGCCAATCTGGAATACGAACAATACCAGTAAATACATATTAAACTGATCTAAGAATACATGTTCTATCATCTATTAGCCAAAGAGGAAAATCAAGAACTAACCGATGAAAGCCTCATAATGGGCATGATTGCGGTACAAAGGGATGCCCAAAATATTCTTGGGGGAAAAATTAACCTCATCTTTACTAGTTTTTAAAGAAGTAAGAATGTTAGATTAGCAGGTGAAAGGATTCCTTTCTAAATTTCTGCAAGAAAAGAACTACATCCCAATGGTTTCACTTGGTCATATCTATATTGGTCTAATGGATACTGCTAAACACCCTCTTTGACACGACCATTACAAGCTCAGCAAATATTTCATTCCTACAGGACTTCCAACTCCAAAGAAACCATCATCAACATCCATGTCTCAGCTCATCAACAAAAACAGTGGAAAATATCAAAACAGTAGAATGAACTTTTTAACATACAAATATGAGTTAGGGACAAGTTTAGGTTCCAGTTCCATAAACTAACATAACATACCAAATCCAAATTGCTGTTCAAGGCGAATCCCAATGAACACCAAACTCAACATGTTTGCCAACAGATGAATAACACCCGCATGCAACCAGATACAAGAGATAAGTCTCCATCCCTGATGTTCATGAACTACCTTGTTCCACTCTAGTGCTCCCAATTTTTCCAATCTGCAGAAGTAGTGGCAGATACAAGATTCAGAAATACAATTACAATATTGATTTATTTATCAAACAGTGCATGAGAGCACCCTAAAAGCTCATTTAACCCCAGGGTTCTATGTACCCTATAAAAGCTGTCACCATAACTAATTGCAAGATTCCAAGTTCCAACAATGAGAAACATACTCGTGCCACTCGCAAAAACAGCAAATCACACACATGGTGGGAGGAACATGAAAGTCAACAACCAGCAATTATGCAAACTATCCCGAAAAAATGGTAGAAGCATGATAAAATCTGTTCCTCGGTTTCTCTCTATTGAAGTCATGCCCTGACCTATAAGTTCTAACTTTGAAGGCGTTGTTAATATATTTCTTTCAGCCGAATCTCCAATTGGTTTCTAAAAGCGTGTCCAAATTACTCTTAAAAGCAGGAAGTTTCAAATCCATGAGCCCTAACTTATTGAATCAAATACAAATCAATTTATACAATGAAAACTTGGTCATAAAAACTTAACAATAACTAAAGAACCACTAAATTTTCACCTTACATCATGCTTAAATTCTTGCTGAGAACTCCCAAAGGATGAACCAAGACCTAAATCAGTCAGAAAAAAAAGGAGGGGGGAGCGGGGGCGGGGGGGGAAGGGGGGAATTGAAATTGTAGCATACTACGGGAAAAAACCGAAGACGGGGACATGCCACACCTCACAATGAACATCAATAACCAAAGCAAACAAAACACCAATGCACTGGGAGACCACAAAAGAAAGAAAGTTCCACATAATCACCTTGATACAGCAAAGATTTAGATGGTAAATCAAAAGGTTATACAACCCAATTCAAGAAATGGGTCAAACCCAACCCAGATTCAATGTAAACGACAACAAATTTTTTTAATTTTATTTTATAAGTAACAAATTTATTGTGAAGTCATCAAGGTATGCAACACATGTACAATTGGAAGAGAAGAACAAAAGGCCAAAAAGCCAACAATACCAAAAGAGACCAAACAATATCAACAGAGCCAGTACACCTCTCTAAATGTCAAAAATATATAACATGTAAGGGTTAGTTTACAATCCTCTACGCCCAACTAAACAGGCGTGCTCCAGGATTTCAGTTCAACGGTGACAAAAAAGCAAAGAATTTTTTTGAATAGAAAGGTCGATATAGAATAAACTTTTTTCTTCTGGTTGAGAATTTAGTGGGCCTAATTTATGTCATTTTGTTGAGCTAGATTATCTTCTTATTCACAAACTGAAGTGAATTCTCATTTACTCTGGCTACACAGTGCCGAGGACAATATTGAAGAAAAATCATATTACGAGATGGGTAAATCAAAAAGTCACCCAACTCAAATCACTCAATTAAACCCACACCCGAACCTATAGCAACAATAAATCAACAACAGTTTTACGAGGTGGGTAACAAGAAAAAGAAACATTACGTAGACGAAGATGGCCCAAAAAGAGGGTTCTCCCTCAAGGGCTCGAACGAGAGCCGGCCGAGGAATCTGGCGACGCAACGCCCATCAAAACCCAGGTTGTTTTTGGGGCAGTTGTTGACGATCATAACCACGATGAACATGGTCACGTTGGCGACCACAATCATGGGGACCAGCCAGGAAGTCCAGAGGGTCTCCTGGGGCTCCACGTAGTACGGGGGCGAGAAGTAGCCGCCTTGCTGTTGCCTCTTGGCACCTCTCTCTGGATCTCCGTTGGCCATATTGGTTCTGAGGAGGTGGGAGGTTGATCTGTCTGACATTCGATTGAGGTTTAAGGGTTGTGGGTGCGGAATGTAATGGGGTGGGGGGGAGGAAGGTTGAGGAGTGGCTTGGAAGGCAGTTGATTGAGAGAGAGAGAGAGAGATTCAACTTGCCGAAATCATGGACACGGAAACACAGATGGCAAGTAGTATTTATTTTCAGTTTGCTTTCGTCTGCGTTTTATGTTAGGTGGGTTTTAGGCAGTGAAAGTGAAACTGATAAACCATTGCCGGGAAGGAAGAAAAAGACTGTTTGTCTGCTTATTTATCTCCCTTTTTATTTTCTTCTTTTTTCCCCTTATCTTTTACTACGTCATCCATTCTAGTACTAATTTATTTAGTAGTAGTAGTTTTTTTTTTTTTTTTTTAAATCGTTATATTTTTTGATTTCTTAAATTTAAGATTTAATGTTTTATTTTAAATTTGAAAATTTTGTTTAACAGAACTTACAAAGACTATTTCCATCGGTCAAAGACTATTTCCATTAGTCGAAGACTGAAACTTTTGTAGATTTAAAACTTTTGTTTAAGAGAACTAACGAAGACTATTTCCATCAATGAACCGGTGGAAGCGAGAAGTTCGGGTTATATTTTGCCACAGTCCTACGATACAACTCAATGATGCTTGAATTGGGACCGATGTGACTGCTTTTGTGACTAATGTACACTGTAAAATGCCATCTGATTCTAATGCCAATCTGTAAGAAAGTCATGTTGGTGATTATGTGTTTGTTTTTTTTTTTTTTGACATTTCCTGACCTATGAACCTTGTGATCTCGTTCTTGCTCACTCTCATATGGGGTGAGCCAATGGTCTTTGCTTACCTTACTTGAACATAAACATAGAGGCGAATAGCCATAATATTCATATTGGATATAAAATATATCATTGATTAATAAATGTGAATAATGTTTTATTCACTTAAAATAAAACAAGAACAAACAAATTGGGACGGAGTATGCATTTTACATTACATTTTTGAAGGGAGCATATCCTGTCCAGTTTGGTTAATAACTACTCTCGTCCAATTTGTATTTTTTAGGCCATGTTTTGGGCTCACAACAAAAACAAAAGCGTTCATTTTGTAGGACTTGTGTTCGTTGGTTACCGATTGATGCTTGATAAGTGTGGTCTAGTGTGATAAGTGCACTCATTTAAAGATAAATCTGTTCCGATCAAGCGTCGATCGGCAACCAATCAACACCATTTTTGGCATGCTGAAAGATCTCAACAAACTCTACAAACTGAATGATTTCGAATTTTGTTGTGAGCTCGAGACAGGGCCGACAAAAGCCAAGCTGGATGGGACTGGTTATTAACCAAACTGGACAGCACTCCCCATTTTTGACGGAGGTGATCTCGGTTACAGAACCATTGACTGCATCGTAGGACCAAACCAATACACCAAGCTAGGGAATGCCAAAAGTATAACGGTACAGATTCAAAATATGTTAAATCTGTACTGGTGCATACAAATCTTTCCTGGCCCGTTTTGGATCTCAAAAAATGATCGGAGTCATCCATTTTATTTAAAATATTTTGTTTATGGCCCTTGCAAAAAAATAAGCTCTATCCAATAACGGAAAGGTCGTTTACGAAATATCTAACTTTGCTTTAGAATTCAAACCTAAATTCTAGAACAAAGTTGGACGTTTCGTAGATGCCCTAAACGATACCGGATTGAGCTTATTTTTCGATCGGACCATAAGCAAGATATTTTAAACAAAATGAACGGTTTCGATCATTTTTTTGAGATTCAAAACAAGCCCAAAAAAAATTTGTACGTGTTGGTTCAAATATAAAATCTATACCAGTAGCACCTCTGATCAGTATGTGGGTGCAATGCATCTTAGAAGAATAAATTTTTATGCTCTTGCCAGACGCGTTTAAAAAATTGGATTTGGACAAACCAAGGAAAACGATTGACTTCATCAATAGAGTTCATTCAGGTGGAAAAGGAATTAGTAAAAGCCATCAGGAGAGATGGTTAATTGAAACAGTAAAATGCTTTGGGTATAAAAAGCTTATAAGATTAAAAATAAATAAAATTAAGGTATCCTAAATTTCTTTGTAGTTATTTACTCATGATATTCATCTCCAATGGTTTTTTTTTTTAATTACCACTAGTGTAGAAAATCGGTATTCATATGTATTTATTTATATATGTCCCTTTTATTTTATCGAATTTCTATCAAGTCAATTTAAACTTTCTGCATGATGCATCTTAAATTCTTGTTTCAATAATGTTTCTTACATTACATGGGTCATTATATATAGTAGAAAAATAAAAAAAAATACGGTAGAGGAAGACAGAAAAGATCACATATAGTCAGACATAAAGATTTGAAAGGGTTATTTGGACAATTTTCCTATAAAATAGAGCCCAAAATTGCATTATTGAGCTCACATCTCCTGCAATATAAGCAATGGTCTTTCCTATTGTACCACGTTTTCTTCGAGACCGGTTCTTATTGATTTAAGTCTAAAATAATTACTAGTACTTATATAATATTGTATCTTTGCCATTCACCAAATGCATAAGATAATATATTTCAACACTTTCTAAAATCATGACCGAACAAGAGCGATTCGATTCACGAATTGTAATTGGCCGTCTTGATTTTCGATTCGGTTGACAATTCGACGACGATGGAGGTGATAGTTCCGCTATTTTTGTCACACGTAGGACTATTTTTACTTATTTGGCCAATAAAGTGTTTAAAACCCTTTTATCATCTTCAAATAGTGGTACTTAGACGTTATTTTCCATTCACTCATGTTACCTTCAATTTCATATGAACAGAGCCCGCTTTGAACTAAAATTTGTGTGTTGCGGCCACTTTAGGTCTCGATATTTTTTTTTTAATTTCAGAGGCCCTTTCTACTATTTTAACCCCTTATAATGGTCCAATACAAGGGTCTCATTTTTTAATTTCAAATTTTTTTTTGAGGCAAACTTTAGAAGGATTTTCATTGATACGAAAATCATACATCGGGAACGAGTAGCCACCCTAACGACGGAGGAAAGCAACCACAAAGGAGGCCTAAACTCACAAACGAACATTCAGGACCTCACATAGACAAGACTCGTCTCCAACCTCGAAAAGACATCGAGACGACGTGGTAAATCCACCACAACCACACCCATCAGGAGTGAGAGTCTCCCAGCAAGGGAAGAAAACCAACAAAAAAACAACAAACAAAAACTAAAGTAAAACCTACGAGTAAACAACAGATTCATACCCCTAAGTCTAGCCACCCAAAAACGCCGATCAAGGCCTCACTGCAGCCACCACCTTTGCTACAAGGCTGGCCGAGGCACAGCAAAGGTCATGAACAGAACTTTAATCACCACAACAACCACACACCACCGTATAGCACCACCAACTGCTACCTCCGTCCCAAGAAACCACGCCCTTGTCAGGGCACAAACCTATGCGACACCCAAAACAACAAGAACGCGGGGGCTCCCCCAGGAAAACCGTAAGAGTTGAAACGCAGAGAGGGAGAATAATACGCGTTAATTTCAATTTAAGCTTAAGGGTTAGAGCAGACTCTGCATATGAACAACTAAAAAAAAAAAAAGAGACAAGGGGTCTTGCAGTGAACTAATACACTTTAGGGATGTAGTGACTCAGTACATGTTTTCGAGATTCCATCACTGTAATCCGTATCGTTAATTTTGTAAAGTTTTGCTGAGTAGGTCATCGAGATATTTTATTTTATTTTTTTTTAAATTGTTCCGATGTTGTTAACCCCTTGGTCGGCTAATAATCCTTATACAAACATGGACGGTATAATTTTAAAAGTAAATTGTAAAACAAATCTATACTGACCATGTGGTTATCAATCGTCCATTCAACTTGATTTTTAATACAATTATAATTTTCTGTCAACTCTACAAACTGAATGTTCAGACTACAATAATAAGACCTCGGTAGAAACTACCAAGACGCAATACACCTCCGTGGTGCACTCCAGGGGCACCTTGTCCCTAGACGTACTACCGCAGACTAAATCTGTTGGAGTTCATTTGAATTGCTGCCAGTTCATTGAAGAGAAGCTCAAGATAACAGACTAATTTTATCCCAAGGCGAACATTTTCATAAACTATTCGAGTATTATTTTTCTCACACAACTAAGACGACTCACCATTTACTTAAATAAAAATACTAAAAGCCAATAATGGTTATGAACCCATTGACATTTTGTGCCCACGGATTGGACACAACATCTTTCTGGGTGCGCATATTTTTTAGAATGCTGCCACTGGTACAACAGGTTGGGCACAGACAGCGCGTACAACGCGCGTTTGGGCCCATCTCGGGTCTAACAAAGATAATCGGAGTCGCTTATTTTATTCAATATATTTTGATTAAGGTTCTGTAAAAAATTAGCTCCATCCGACATCGATTAGGGTATTTACGAAGCGTCCAAAATCGCTTCAGAAATTTTCTTAAGCAATTTTGAACGCTTCGTAAATGCTCTTATCGTTGTCGGATGAAGCTGATTTTTTGCAGGGACCTTAAGCAAAATATATTGAACAAAATGAGCGACTTCGATTAGTTTTGTTGGATCCGATTTGGGTCCAAACGCGTGTTGTACATGTTATATGTGTCTCAACTGCTGTACCAATAGCATTTCTGTATTTTTGACAAGTTCATATTCCTTCCTTTGCCTTTCAAGTTTAAATAGTACTACGGAGTAGTAGAAAACAAGAAGAGGTTGGCAGTCTAGGACAGCTAAGTTGGACCTATATAGTTTTGCTTGAATAACTCGCATACCATGTGGTTTTAAAGATACGTGTCCGACATCATTGGTTTAAGAGAATCGTAGGGTTTTTGCTAATCTTTTTGTTAGGGGTGTGATTAGGTCCCTTAATTAATTTGGGAAATTGTACAAACAATTTGACCAATATGAGCTTTCATACCTTATTGGTCAATTTTTAGTACAATTTGCCAATTTAATTAAGGGACCTAATCACACCCCTTACAACAAGATTAGCAAAAAACCTAAGATTAGCAATTTGGGATGAATGTTCTTGCCAATGGGCTCTAACCCAATTGGCATCTCCGAGACCTCCCCAGGTTTGAGCTTCTTCATGAGTGTTTGGAATTCAGGCCGTGCATAGCCTCTAAAACTCCTTGTGGACTAATTCTCCTTGATTTCCCAATCTAAAAGGTTAGGGTTTAAGCTCCGTCCTGGATGTTTGGAATTCAAACTATGCATAGCCTCCAAAACCTCTTGTGGACAACGCCCTGCTAACTCCACAATATATGGGGGAAAAAAAAGTATGAAAGCTCTGGACTTTTCAGATTGAAATGCTGAAAGGATAATGAAATGGACTCAATGAAATGATGCCAGAAAGCAACATTTCGGGATCAATGCCATTTGGGTCCACCTTCTTGGGCCTACGAGTGACTCAAACTCTCGACTGTTAATTTACCCGCCGAATTTGTAGACCTTGTCCAAATGGCATTGATCAAATATCAACAACACCCACCCTAAGGTAGCACATCTATCTAAGCTTATTCTAATAAAAATCATTGCCATCAATGTTTTCAAGAAAACGCGTTGTTCGTTTATGTCGGCATCGTTGTTCATATCGGTATCATCTTTGACATGGATGCCAAGCTTGACGTGCCAAACAGAACCAAACAAAATGAAAAATGATTTTTACACTCTTTTTTTTGTTAAGGGCACTTTTTTTTTCGTCTTTTGGCAGAAAAAAACACACAAAAGTTTCACAAAAAAACCCAAAAAAAGTGTCATTAACAAAAAAAAAAGTGTAAAAATCATTTTCCAACAGTGACCACGCATAGGTGGTGAGTAGTTAGAAGCAATTCATTTCATTTCTTCTTTCCCCAACCCTAATCTTATCCCAGATCCGAACATAACAGTAGAACAAGCAATATTTTCTACTGGTCATATGGCAATAACTTTCCCCATGACGAATAAAAGTAGGCTTAGCAAATATTTCACAAGTCCAAGCAGTCCCCAGGTAAATAAAATGCACCCCAAACAAGTTCACCGCAAGCAGCTTTGATTCCTCCGTACAAAACCTACACATGAACACCAAAAGTGTGTTCCCACAAACATCTCAGCATTAGAAGGCCTACTTAGAATTTCAGAATTTAGCAGCTACGAAATTATGATGCTTTTGCGGTTTCCCGGACTAGTGCAAGCTTAGCCAGCAAGCCACACAGCTGAAGATATGAACCTACTCCATCACAGATTCTCATGTGTGCAAATCCAGTTTCCTGCATATGGTTCCCGAGAGAGAGAGATGTAACAATGAAAATACATTTGAGCAGGCAAAAACCAAAACAATAAGAAAATTAGGCCCATACGATTTACATACCTTCATGAACTCCAACTTCAGATACTCAGCCATCTCATAGTTCTTGATAATCCGGAAAAGGGTTGTGATTATATCAGTGGGGGAGTAGCCCAAATCATAAAGCTGCTTTAGACCAGCACAAGAATCATCAAATTTTCCCTCTAGTACATTACGCACAATATTCTTCACAAACAACGGATGAGGCTGGTCGCAAACCTAAAAACAATAGCGAAAATAAGTAAGACATCTGAATCTTAAATGGTGGTGACAAGCACCAAATGGCTGCTACATTTTCTTGTAGTACCTTGAAAACATTTTCTTGGTTGACAAACCGGAACCCACTGTATGTAGCTTGCAAGTTATTCAATGCCTGCCTCATATCACCATCAGCAGTGAAAATAATTGCTTCAAGGCCTTCCGGAACATAAGGAACCTTCAATGGTTAAAACATGCCTCAGTCATTCCTTTTCATCATTGTTATAGGTAATACTGGGTAACAGATGGTAATGAAATTTAAAGCCATCATGAATTTAAATATAACTCACAAGTTGCAAGTGATTGAAAAGATGCCACCCCAGATAACAGATAATCATATGTATGGTCTTAGTGAGGGACTTCCTAGTTTACAAATGAAATGAAAGTGCAACAATGGCCTAGACATAAGTGGCTTCAACAAATCAATAATCGCACATTTTGAAAGCTATATACAGGCTGAGCCACAAACTGACAAAAGCTTGGAGGAGAAGCAGCAGCAAATCAGATGGGCCAAGATAAGCCCCACAACACCGCAACGTAGCTTTCTTGTGTGTAAGGAATTAACAACATTCCAAAGACACTTGGAAGGTTTAGAGCTTTTTATATCATGGAAGGTTTAGAGCTTAGTGTCTTTTTCCCTGTGTTTTTGGTTTTCATGGTGCCTGGTACTGTCTAAGACTTCATGCCTGTGTTATTAGGAATGTATTTCCTCTAGTTTGTTGTTTGAGTTTTTTTTCTTGAGTTTGTTGAAGGTGTTTGGATTCCAAGGGCGTACCATTGATCCCCTCTTCATGGTTCATTTGGTTCTAATTAACTTATTCCCAAAAAAAAAAAACTCATCCAAATACACACGGGTGTTTGGCAGAGGAAGCCCAGTGTCCATGACATGGCTCAACGAAAGAGAGACGGATGAAATGAGCAGCCAACTTGGCCACATTAGTGCACGGGAATAATTGTGTAGCTTCACAAAGTGGTTTTGAATTCTAATTGGTAATCAAATTTATTTGTCACTTCAAAATTCATTCCAAAGCTCGACAATCCTCTAATTGCTGCCCAGATTCTGAGTGTTTAAAAGAAAGATAATATAGCAAGAAGCCTGAAGAAACTTTTGAAAACTGAAAATCCAATCATAAGCCTGGGTTTGATCACCCAATTTGACCTTTGCAATGTCAACATAAAAGTATATGGACTCTCTCAGTGAACAGTATGTGGCTTGAAAGACACCTTAATTCACCCAAAAGATGAGATGACAAAGAGGACGCAAAATATAATAGACATACCTTTTCTGCTTCAAGGACCACCATGAGACGGCTGAGAATCTCTTGATCGGATAATCTTGAAAATCTAACAAGTGCACATCTACTTTGGATAGGCTCGATAATTTTTGAGGATGTATTGCAGGCAAGAGCAAAACGTGTGGAATTGGAATATATTTCCATTGTCCTCCTCAAGGCTTGCTGAGCTCCTGATGTCATGCTAATTTGAATACAATAGCATTAGTTTACAACCCCCAACAACATAAAGGTACAATCTTCTTAAGCTCGTGAAAGTAGAAAAAATAAATTCCAAACGGAGAACTTGTTAACAGATAAAAAGTCGAGTACATGTCCTCAGATAGGACATTGTTTTCACTTTTCAGAAGTTCACAAAAAACAGTATTTAGCTGAAGTCTCCTCTACCAAGCCAGCGCAAGAGAAGTCAATACCATGAAAATTAATATAATTGCTCACCTGTCAGCTTCATCCAATATGATTACTTTGTGCCTCCCAGGGGGTAGCGTAACTTTCTTTTGGGCAAACATCTTAACTTTGTTTCTCACAACATCAATTCCCCTAAAAGAAGGAAAGTAGATGTGAGTTATATACCTGCAGATCAACCACAGAAACTACAGGAAAGCTAAAACACCACAAACGTTCATGAACAGCTTATATACCTCTCATCTGATGCATTCAGCTCTAAAACTCCCTCCTTAAAATTTGGTCCCAGGAGCTCATGTGCAAGAGCTAAAATACTAGTGGTTTTACCAGTTCCAGGAGGACCCTGAAAAATTACCATGAGAAGTGCACCATAGCAGTGTTTGATTTAGTAACTCGTTCTATGAAATTTGTGGGGGAAAGAACAAAATACGGACACCACACAGCTAGGCGTATATTGTTTCTTCAAAGAGATGAGAATAAAAGCTTCCGACCCTTTTAGCCCTCTTGCCAGGTAATGAGCAAACAAACTGATATCTTCCCTTAACTCAGTAAAAAGTCAGATAAACAATAGCCTAAGCATTTACCAAAAAAAAAAAAAAAAACAATAGCAATCCAACGGGCGTTGATTGACGGTTAAATTTTGCATCTTACCAATGGAGAAAAACTCCATCCTGCTGGGTCATCGACTCATCCCTACCAGAAGGGTAACCTTAAAGACTAATGTGGCATAATTATGTTATCTGACCACCGTAGATCCGCTCAATCGTGTATGGTTTCAACTGATGGATAACCCCTCTTTTTAACATTCCTCTCACTTCGAAGACAACATGTAGCAGCTTGCCCATGTAGTTTCAACTCCAAAACTAGTACACAAGTAAGTCCTTTTCACTCATTTCCAATTGGTTCTAAGTTGAACTGGAATCGGGTTGCTTTAACATAGTATAAGAGTTGGGCTTTGGGAGTTTTTGGGCAAGACTCCCAATTCGTTTAGTGATTGATAGATTCCCCCTTGTTGTGCGAAAAAAATACACTCCATCAGTTAACTCCCCACATACAAGTCAAGAGTTGCACGTGCTGGGAGCTTTATAGCCTGTCCCATAGAAGATAATTTTTAGTTCTGAAACTACTATATGCATCTTAGAATCCACTCATTGATTAGTTTTGAGTCGGATACTTTACCACAACACTTTTATTCCCATCTTTTGATTGGAAAATCCATTAACAGATTACAGTAGTGCATATTACCCATCATCCCAAATGAACTTCTATTCATTCGAAGGCTCAGTCGTAAATTGTACATCGATTTGACATACTACGCTCACCATGTGTTTGTCATCAAACACTGGAGTGTCGAAATACGCTAAAGTGTACATAAACATGTGGAAATGCGCTAACTTTCTAGTTTTTTGGCATTTTTCCCACCTTAACCATTAGATTTCGCCGTGATGAATAACTTTGAAATGGAAGTATCAAGAAGCTTCAACTAGTTGAAGACGCACTGGAGCTTTTGAAAAAACAATGTATGTCCTCTGTTTCCCAAAAACCCTCGGACAGTAAACCCCCGGAGAGATTACAAAAAAGGACAATCTTTGTACAGCATTGTAGACATTCTTCTACAATTTACGTCAATCTTATGAGCTAATCGAGCCCTAGAATAAATATTACGCGGCAATACGAAGGGGAGGGGTTTCTTACAGATAAGATGAGGTTAGGCATGTTGCCGTCGCGAGCGATGACTTGGAGCCTGGACACGGCGTCCTCGTTGCCGACGATGTCGGCCACTTTGGAGGGTCTGTACTTCTCTACCCACGGTATCTCGTACGCCTGGGTCGCTGATGACGAAGAAGAAGACGCCATTGTTCTGAGCAGAAGAAGCTCGTTGGAGTGACTCGAAGAATATGGGCTCCGTCCGCAGAAAAGATAACCACCCTAACCCTGTACTCTTTGGGTCAATTTACACTGATTCGCTTTCCGGATCCGGATTCTCCCCGGTGGACGAGACAGCCTTGATCTGGACTGCCTATTGCCAAATTCAATGATTCGAATTTTCTCATAATCTATTTTGGCCAAATAAATTTTTTTTTTTGTTTTTATTCAAGTTTTTATTTGCATCTGTTAATTTTTTCGTTTATTTTTTGTGAATTATTATTTCATTATGACGAGAGAAATCTAAAAAGTAAAAAACTAATATCGAAACCTAATTTTTTTTTAATAAAGATAAAAATAAGCCGCATAATCCACAAAAAATCGACACAAAACTAATAAATACGAAATTTTTTTGAATAAAGACAAAAAAAAATATGTTGTCTCTCATCCCTTCCAAAACTCCGTAACAAATTTCGTCATGGACCCCGTTAAATCACGGATAAATCAAACCACCCGGGCAACTCCGAACTGCCCGCAACATAATACTAAAGAAACAGCGTGTGATCAAAATGGAAGAAAATGAAGAATTGAAACGGGAAAACAGCGAGAGAAATTGGGGGATTCATGTCCCTCCTACTTGTACTCGTGCATGATCCAGTATGTGTTTGACTGCTGCTCGGACTCTTCCTTGGTAGAAAGCCAAGGTTTAATTTCTTCTTCCCCACTATGCCTTTTTTCTTCATGAAAGTATCTTTATCATATCCGGTTGGATTCCAGTAACCACTGGGAGTAGTTCGGTTTGTTCTAAAACCGATATATTATCTGGGATGATCTGGTTCATTGGAAAACCCGATTGGTATTTGGATTCTGCGAAGAAATAGAAGTACCATTTATTCATCCCCTCCTAGTTTTGCCTTCCGGGCAAATTCCCGGGATCAACTTTGTTCAAATCCGCATCTCCTACTGCGGCATGGCGGTGAAAATAATGCCGTAACCCAAACTATAAGAGCATCCACTATGGATATGATAATTTTTCACATGTTAAAGCTAAGTGTCTATATGGCTAAATTTAGAAATTATTTGACTTAGTTAAGGTATAAGTTAGGTAATGGACTCATGTAAAGTATTACGGGATAGCTAAAAAGTTCATTAGTTAAAATATTTTACCTCCAATTAAATGCCCAATAGCCTCTTCTTTCTTTCTTTCTTTCTTTTTTTTCTCCTTAAATCCCAACGATGATTATTATTATTATTATTTGACCAACGTCTCTATATTTAAAAAGCACAACTCTAATTATCTTTTTTCTTTTGTTCCCAGTGGCTGGAATACAAGTTAAGCAAATATTCACCAAGTATTCACCAAATGAAACTCAACAATATTCACCAAATTATTCCTTTCTTTCCAATCCAATTAACTAAAACTATTGCCTTGATTTTTTTGACATAAATTAATTGTCGAGGTTGCAAGTGAAATTTAATGCAACGTTAAAGTTCTTCTCAGCAATACAAATGACTTGACATTTGCAAAGAGACAGCTCGTGCAATTCTTCGCGGGACACCTACATACACTTCACATTGAAATTAGATATTAAAAAAGTATAATAATGCATCAACTATTCTGTGGAGTTCAATTGGTTAGTTCTCTATGTTGATGTTATAGGTAAGTTTGTTAGTTTTCTGTGTTGTGTTACTCTAATGGGTAGATGATTTATATGGTGGACCAATTTTTTTTTTCTTCTTCTGATCTTAAACAGAAGTACTAAAGTTTTAGCCGAAGGGTTGCATGTTGTAAAGTGTCGGTCTTTTTCTTTTTTTTTTAGGGAATTTGGGTCAGGGGGTTGGCATGGAATTTGTCTTTCTTTTTCTTTCTTTCTTTCTTTTCTTTTTTTTTGTGCCTTTTGTGAGTATTTTTTTTTTTTTTTGGGTTGATGATAGAATAATTTTCTTGCTTGGTTGGAACTTGGAAGTCTATTTTTCCTAAATTTGACTGCAATTTTGTTATGATGATTGGCTTCAGTTAGTTTAGAAACACGATTGGAGCTCTTCCTTTTTTCTTTTCTTTTTTTCCTTTTTATGTTGTTAATTGTTGTTAGAGTTGATGTTTACCAACTTATAGGCATTTATTAAGCTTTAATCTGTGCAGATAATGATGAATCTGGGTTTTATTTATGAGTAGGTTAATACTTATTAATAAGTGCCTTCAGGCACATGCTCATTTGTTGAGTACGTAATGCAAATATGTTGCGTTGTGCTTGAAGATCACTGGCACAATCGTTAGGGATTAGAAAATTGTTTGTTCTTTGTTTGCTGATTCAAGTTAAATAGGTCAATGAATATGTTTTGATTATTGTTTTCCGCATAGTTGGATTCGTTGAGCAGGAGTTGATATATTGCACTCGAGTCCATAATTTATTTGTCTGTGTTGATCGTTTGAACTGTGCCTGGCTTTTGCTAGTGCATCAATAAATCGAAAGGGTCTACTTTTGGATGGCTAGAATATTGGCCAAAATTGGCCAACACTTATCACTTGCTGTATTTAAGTCACACTCTAACCTATCCAATGCACATTAAAAATGCCTAACTACTAGCTAGAAATTTAACATCCCCTGTTGAGGCCATCTCCAATAATGGAATTGAGAACCAAATTAGGTCCGTAATTTGGTCAATTAATTAATTCTATTAGTGTGTTTTTTTGGCTCCCTATCGTGAAGTTTGGTTGTGGTTAGAGTATTGTTAGAAGGTTAAAAAAGTTAAGATGTTAATTGTGCAAGCTCCACAAACTTCAACTATGTGGGCCCAACACATAAATATTCTGATGAATATAGTAAAAAGCCGCTCAAGATTGTGTTGAAAAGTAAAATTATGGGACCCACTTTGATTGAATTTGTATTTAATTTAAGAGTAAATTACACTAAATCCCCCTCAACTAACCCAAATTTTCACTTAACCCCCTCAGACTACAAAATTCGACATTGTGCACCCTCTAACTATCCAGAGTTGACACTAACACCCTTTTGTTAGGTCTCCGTAGGAAAAATGCACCGACGGTCGTCTTCGGCCACCGGACGGCCGATCCGAGCCATCCAAATTTTTTTTTTAAAATAAACCGAGTGGGCTTATGTGAGAATCAATGACATCCGACATGAGTAGGTACCCGATCCAAACACCCCATTTAAATTCTTGGGGTTTTTGGATTGAGTACCTAAGCATGTCGGATGCTATTGATTCCTGCAAGAGCCCACTCAGTTTTTTTTTTTAAAAATTTTGGACGGCTCAGATCGGCTGTTCGGTGGCCGGAGACAACCTTCGGTGCATTTTTCCTACGGAGACCTAACAAAAGGGTGTTAAGTGTCAACTCTGGATAGTTAAAGGGTGCATAATGTCAGGTTTTGTAGTCTGAGGGGGTTAAGTGAAAATATAGGTTTGTTAAAGGGGGCTTAGTGTAATTTACTCTTAATTTAACACAATGCTAGTTGTACTATCGAAATACACATAGAAAACTTAGCAACTTCACTCACACAATTAAGTCTCACTTCTTACACTTCTGTACCATATAACAACACAAATTTAACTTCACTATTGGAGATGGCCTAACTTACTCCTAAGTCCTAACATAATTTCTAGTTAACCCATCCATAGGAGATGCTATAAAAGCTAAGAATGAATTCCAGTTCAAAAGATAGCCCAACTATTAATCTATTATATATTCATGTGCTTTATTTTTCTTTTCACCAACTGAAAGGGGTGATCCCTTAAACAAATTAATGACATTCTATTGACTTTTTTTTATATATTAAACTTCAGTTTTCTGTTATATTCAAAACAAATTTTTGAGTTAATCATTCCATTGGAAAGAGATAAATTTTTGTACTTTAAATAATACCATGTTCAAAACTTTAAAAATATTTGTAACAGTGAGTTTTGGAGTCTTATAACCTATTTTGTGATCAAAACAAACATATTATCTTTATTTTATTTTTTTAATATTTTACTCCGATTTTACTTTGTGTTTGATTTCTTCCGGCATATGTATGCTTAATCACAGGTATTTCGACCAAAAACTTTAAAAAAATATATATAGTTCACAAAATATTAACAGACGCATTAAAGAATATTTTTTTTGTATTGGTTACGCTATGTTAATTTGGGTTGTTTAACGTTATTTGAATATCAAACATAAGACAAATATACCAACTATATATTTAACCTAGCTACGTGATGCAATTGACATTTTCAAAAAGAAGAAAACAATTGAATTTTTGGGACACGAAACGGCCCATCCAAATTTGACATTTGGCATAAATTCATCCAACATCACTCTAGGAGTGTCTCATATTTAATTGCATAATGACACATTGAACAATTCTGGAAAAATTCAAAGCAACCTCGATAGGCAAGAAGAACGGGCAATTAAATTTAAGCCGGCCGTAATCATATCACAACCATGACAAAGTGCGGAAGTAAATGAAAAGGACTAGCGAACCAAAGACCAGAGTCCGAAATCAAATCGCAGATCTTCGTTTCAAAGAGGATCATTATTTTAACCAATTGTTCATATCCGATTGGAGTGCTTAATTTTAAAAGAGTTCAATTTAAAAATGTCAAGCTGTCATAGACTCTTTCAAACAAATTATAAAACACCTCCAAATTTAAGCACGGATGGGGAAAATTAGCATCTGCTCAATTCTCTTGTATGAGATTTTATGGGATGTAAAATGAGAATTAAGATGGCTTTACGTAAAATTGCAAATCGTTCATTTTATATGTATCGATACGTACTTTGACTAGAGAAAAAACTAAGTTGATCGAACATCGATATCTATTCTGTGAACGATATTTATCTTAAGAGTAATGAATAATCACTCTCTGCATGTGTCCATCTCTTTAAAAATAAATTTGAATTTGATTAGAACTTTATTAATGTCCAATCATTCAGATTTTTTTCATGAACGATTTACGCGCGTAAGCTTATCAAAATGAATGATTTGAATCTTTTAACTAAATTCAGAATAAAAGTTACTTTAAACTGTACAAAAGATCATAATACATGACAGAACAATTTGTCGAAATACTACATATGATGCCTCAATAATAGAGAGGAATGGTGGTATGCAAGGGATAGGGTTATCAATGAATTGGATTCGATCAATATTTGATCTAAAAAATTTGAGTCATTCGTTTGGTAATCTAACGGTTTA
The DNA here is from genome assembly GCA_019656835.1 of Rhododendron ovatum. Classification (NCBI taxonomy): domain Eukaryota; kingdom Viridiplantae; phylum Streptophyta; class Magnoliopsida; order Ericales; family Ericaceae; genus Rhododendron; species Rhododendron ovatum. Next base: position 13,431,636 of record CM033794.1, on the reverse strand, counting down.
GATTTCATTTTTATCTTATAGCATACGAGCCCGTTTATTGTCAAAATAAAATTTAGACCATTTAATTGCTGAACAGATGGCTCGAATACCTCCCGCACAGCACCATCCCCGATCCCAATAATAGACACTTGTGCCAACTGAGAATGGTCAATATTTTAAACCGGACAAGAAATAGTACTTCCAAAAATCAAAAATACCATGCCCACCAGCTGACAGGTTACATCCGTTGAGAAACATCCGAATATAACCCAAATTTCAGCTGTCACTTCTCAGCCCAGAAATCTAAACTTATCATCATCCTACCTCTGTATATAAAAAACTCACCATCCCCATCAATAATTTCTCATTCTCTCTCCTCTCTCTCTGCTCTGCTCTCTCCCTCTCTCTCCAATTCACCTGATCTGGCATTCGAAGAACACGACAAACACATACAGCGAGTCGCCTTGGCGAGTTAGGGCTGTTCGATCAACCAGAATGTCCACGTCGACCACCCCGACCAGATCCTCGCCCGACGCGGCGCCGCTGCTGAGCCCCGACGAGGATCGCAGCAGCCGGAGCCTCCGGCGGCAGAGCATGCGGGAGGCGGCGCGGTTCCTGCGGCGGGCCGGGAGCCGGCGGCTGATGCGCGAGCCGTCGATGCTCGTGCGCGAGGTCGCGGCGGAGCAGCTGGAGGAGCGGCAGAGCGACTGGGCCTACTCGAAGCCCGTCGTGTTCCTCGACATGGTTTGGAACCTGATGTTCGTCGTGGTCGCGGTGGGAGTGATGGTCCTGAGCCGCGGCGAGTCGCCGTCGATGCCGCTTAGGGTTTGGATCGTGGGGTACGCTCTCCAGTGCGTGGTCCACATGGTTTGCGTTTCCGTCGAATACAGGAGGCGGCGTAGGCGGTCGGTTACCGCGGCCGGTGCGGTGGATGGGGGGAATGGGAATCAGTACGTTTCGTTGGCTCACCTAACGGATGACAGTACAAGGTATAACTGAAAAATGCTATATTGTCTGGATTTTAGTCACATAATATGCATGCGTGAGTTTTGACGTCTTTTAAGAATTAAAATTTGTGAGAGCGATAATTGAGTGCGGGAGCGAATGCCCTACCAAAAGATTGTGTGACTAAGGATATTAGTCACAAACTGTGCGTGCGAGAGCGTGAAAGCGAAAGTGTATTTCGAGAGCAGCAGCGAAGCGACCTACTGTTGGATTATGTGACTAAGGTCTAAATCTCAGTCACATAATGCGCATCTTTTGAAAACATACCAAAGTATTGAAATTTGTCGGGTGTGAGATTGAGATCGTGAGCACAGAGCGAGGATTGAGTGCGGGAGCGGAGGTTCCTACCAAAGGATTATGTGACTAGTAATGCTTGCTTGATTATGAATCTTGAACTTTGTAAAGTGATTTGGTTTTGAAAAATTTACATTGATCTATAGTAGGACATGGTGGCTCTTGTTTATCTTAGGGGGGTTGTAGAAAACATGATTCTCAAGTAATAAATAAAGGATATGTTAATGTATTGATGTTGTCGTCTTGAAATATTTAAACCACGTTTAGATATATGCAATTTCACATAATTTAGCATATTGACATCAAGTATTTTGGACCCATAAGAACTCCGTTGTTGGTAGTTGGTCAATATGAAAACATCATTTTCTATGCACCTCACCCGTCATGCATTCATTTAATTGCTAATTTTAGGATTCTTTCATTATTGATTTCCTTGTTGAAAGAGCTCTTTCAACCATCATAGTTGTGACCTGCATGAATGGTGGTTTCACGAGCAATTGGACCTACAAAAATGCAATGTTTTCCATTGTCTCTACCAAACTTTTTTCAATTTAGTGCTTTTCATTTCTTGATCCATGGGATCTTCCTTTTTCATTGGACCAGTGTCAAAGTTCTACATAATGGGTGCAAACTCCTCGCCAAGTTATTTCGACAGTTAATATTGGAAAAATTGTGGATCTTTTCAAGTTTAATTGGGTCAGCTGACCCCATAATTCTATTTTTGCCCTTCCTTTTGGGAGTAGAAGCTTTGTTCTGTGCCTGTTACTTACTGTCTTTTAATTTTACAGTAGCATGGCCAAGCACTTAGAATCTGCAAATACAATGTTCTCCTTTGTCTGGTGGATCATTGGATTTTATTGGTTATCCGTGGGTGGACCATCGTTGGCAAGGGAATCTCCACAACTTTACTGGTTTGTGGACTTGGTTTTCATTAACTCCGTTCTATTTGCAGCATCATGTTAATTGTTAAGTAAACCTTATGCTTAGTAATTTTGGTTTCGAAATGCAGGGTTTCCGTACTTTTCTTGGCTTTGGACGTCTTCTTCGTTGTTTTCTGTGTTGCCCTGGCATGTGTGATTGGTATTGCGGTTTGCTGCTGCCTTCCATGTCTTATTGCAGTCTTATATGCTGTGGCAGATCAGGTAGCTGTTGCACCTGTTTCCTTGTGTTTTTTATTATCTTATGGGTTGTTTTATCCTATTTGATTTTTCCTTTAGCTTGGAAGAATTCTTGCTTTTGGTGAACAATGTTGTCCTACTTCCTAAATACTCTCGAACTTTAGAGTCGCTAGCTCTAACCTTTTCTTGGATGTGCATTCACTGTAGTGGTTAATTCAGTCAAACAAATACTTTTCATTCTGAAATTTCATGCTCCTTTCTTTTCATTATGGGTATTATATTGTCTAGCAACTCAACTACGTCTGGAGGTATTTTACTTCAATTGGGTTAAATTTCATGAGTTAGCTTTTCATCTTATTGGAAGTTGAGGTACTCATACAAACAAAAGATGAAATGATAAAAGTTAAGGATGGTACTTCTATGATCCTGTCTTTTGGATAGTTGTATTTGAATACAGTTCTTAAAGGTATTCTACACGGTATTCTACAGGTATTTGGATGGTTGTATGAAAGCAAATATGTTTGTCTTTTCCCTTTGGATTGACAATTAGCGTCTTGATAATATCATGTGGAATTCACAAAGATGGTAACATTTTGGTGTTGCTTAAACGGACCAAGTTTTCTTGGAATTATACGCCCGAATCCCTGATCCTTTGGTTTCTGACTCTGATGTCTGCATCTGAGGAGCATGGTTCCTTCTAACTTCTAAGTTCGTGGAGTCCCTAACTAGTTAACTCTAGTATCTCTTGACAAATCTTAAACATGGAATCTTGTGGATTTAGGAGGTGGAGTGATAGAAAAATCCTTCGGCTTCATTTGAGGATACATCTTACCTAAGAAGTGCTACCTTCTTAGGTGTTAAAAAAAGGATGTTGGAATACGACACTCCAGTCCTTGCCTGCCCGCCTCCCTTAGAGAGTTCAAGTGTTTCCTAATTTGGCAAGATTTTGAGTCCAAAACATGAAATATTGAAAGTGTCGAAAGCACCCATGAAAATGAAACTTCTCTGAAAGCTAAAACTGCTTGGCGGGATAGTGTCTTAGCCTAATATAAACCTTAGAAACAGCCTATTTCAGGTTGTCTGAATGCTAAATCTAGGCCCCTGCATCAATCTGGGGTGTTAATTCTTGTGCTCATATAGTGCATCATCCTATATATAAGGAGACACCCCAGAGGCTTATGTTACAATTTCCCGATAAAGAGACTGAAGTTTGAGCCTTCATAATGCCTATAGACAAAGGCTAATAGGAGAACAAAAATGAACACCTATCTAACTCTCTATCTCGTTTAACATGTTCACGTCCGAGTCTCCTCTACGCATCAACATATTTATTTGGAGAATGAGGAACACTGGCTGAATTAATATCTGGATAAGAATCAGTGGAACCCGTTATAATAACTTCATGCAAGAAAGCTGGTTCATAGTTGTTAAAGTTTTGTAAGATGTGCTATTTTGCAATTTTGAATCGGGGCATCATAGGTGGTTTGCTCATGATGCCTAAATTGACCTTGAACTTTGAGGAACTATGCAAGAGACAAGGAAAACTTTTTGATAGCAGGAGGTAGAAATTGTTGGATTTCAGCCCAATCAAGCTAGGTCCTGAGGCGTCTACTTCTTGATATTGACATGCGAGCTAGAGATTTGAGCCATTTCCTGTTTTTTGTTTTTCCTGGTGCGAATAAGGGAAAAAGAGCCTACACCCTGTACACAAAAACTGGCCTTGTGCATTTTGTGGTATTGCACAAGGTTGCATTTTGTGACCATTCCTAGATCACAACTATTACTTGCCTTTAAAGAGTGATTCATACTTTACAATGTAATATAAATTTCAGAGAATCACAATTGGTCTGATTGTTGCAATTATTTGTAGGTACTCGTTAGAGCATCATGTACTCTCTCTTTTTATCGGCGTTAGAGCATCATTTGCTTAACATTCTTCCTTTTTCCTCTTGCTTGCTCCTCTTTTTATCAAAACTAGGAAGGAGCATCCAGAGATGTCGTTGAGCAACTCCCACGATACAATTTCCGGAGGGTTGGTGATACAGACAAGCTTAGTGGTGAGGTACAAGGACCTTTTGCAGGAGTAATGACAGAATCTGGCACAGATTCACCAATTGAACAACATCTTTTACACGAGGATGCTGTAAGTTCATCCAACCCCTCTCTTATTACTCGGCAAAAAAGGAAAAAAAAAAAACTGCTTTCTCTTATTAGTTTTTTTATTCTCCTCTCTTTCTATCTCTGAAATTGAATGATTATGGTAACTGCAGGAGTGTTGCATTTGCCTTTGTAATTACGATGATGGAGCTGAGCTTCGGGAACTTCCCTGTGGTCATCATTTTCATTCCTCCTGTGTAGACAAGTGGCTATACACCAATGCTACTTGTCCCCTCTGCAAGTACAACATCGTCAAGGATAAAATCCAAGGCAGCGAACAAGTGTAGAAGAAAGTTGCCCAGGATTTAGGGTTCCCACATGTGCAACTCTGCATGCTTGCTCGAAGCTCAAGGCTTTTTATCGCGGAATATGGTGTTAATAACCGTTTCTATTCTTCTTGTTGTGGAAGTAGTTGTGATTTGTAGGGGTGGTGCGTGTATCTGCCTGCTCTGGATGCGTTGAGCATTTGTCCATTGTTGTCCAGGGCAATCCTCCGGGGGAATTATTTTGCGCGTTGTTTTCATTTCACCCCCCTTGCTTTCTCTTACGGGGCGAGAACAATACTGTAACAACGAAAGCAAATTCCTGTGTCCAAATTATCTCCGTTAGAGGGAGAATCCCGAGTTTTATATAAATGTTTAATCATTACTCTGGAGAAACTATTCTCTCCTTGAGCATGAGGACTATCTATTTGCTGCCCTTTGTTACTGTTGATCATTTCAGCTAAAACATTCTCGATCGAGTTTTTTTTTTTTATCCTCTAAACAATGCACATTTTTTTCCTATTTTGTCCTTGGCCTACTAATTTGACGAATTTATCCCCTCAACTTTTCGATTGCATCCTATTTCATCCAATCTTTAACGGTGTTCAACATTTTGGACGAAAGACCTATCACGTGCGATCAGAACCCAGATGAAAGGGGCAAAATTGTCATCATGTACCAACTCGATCCGTTCTTCTCCTTAACGTCACTATTGCCTCCGTTATCATCTCAATGTAAGAAGGATGGGAAGAAGCTTTTTTCTAGGCTTCCTTAGAGCAGCAGGAGCTTTCTTTGGCTTGGCCACGTTCTTGGCCTTTGTCGTCACGGGCGCCGGATCTTCTGCCACCTTGGCTTAGTAGCCGCCAGATTAGTAAACAACTCTACTGCCACTACTACTACTTCATTGGACTCGTGATCGGAATCACTCTCGGCATCGCTCTCATCGTCGTCTTTGTTTGTTCCGAGAACTCGATCTCAATCCAAGCACCGCTCTCAACTTGTAAATTTGATTGTGATTTGGGGGTATGGGATCTAAGGTTTTTCAAGCTTCAACGATATGGGAAAAGAAGGGGATAATTTGTGCCTTGATCATTCCACATTCCATTCCAATATATAAGATAAGACCTAGTTGGGGTTAACGTCAACCATGGCTCTGCCATGGTGTTTTCGGAGCTTCCGAGGGCAGCCATGGTGATGATTAGAAGGGGGAAATGAATTGGATTAGAAAGAGGGAAGATAGAGGAAGAGAATAGAACAAAGGCAAGTCGAATCGGATAAGAAACGAGAGAGATAAGATGCGGCAAAGTTGATCCAAAAACAGAATTTGGAGAGAGAACGAAATGGGTTTGGTTGGGGTTGAAAGGGTTAATTGGGAGTGCCAATTTTGTCCATTTTATTTGGGTTCTCACAGCATGTGATAGATTTTTTGTCCAAAACGTTAAATACGTTAACGATTAAATGAAATAAGAAGCAATCGAAAAGTTGAAGGAACAAATTCGTCAAATTAACAGTTCAAGTAACCAAACCATAATGGAGTACTAACCGCACATTCGCACGTTAAGGGCTACCGCTCTCGTGCACCACCGGGACTCATGATTAATTGATTATGGGCCCAGCCCAGCTCCTTTAGAAAAAGGAAAATCATCTTTCCGGAGTGAAGTCGTGGGAGACTTTTCATGGTTGAACTTTTCAATATTATTTAAAGTCAAGCCGCAAAACAGTGGTTATTATCTTTTCAAGCCCGACAATTTCGGTCTCTCCTCCGGTTTGCGTTTTGTGTGCTTATATAGGGCTCAAGTCGATGATCGAAACCGTTTGTCATGTAGATTTTCTAAGATGACTAACACAAAAAATCACGTTCATCGGATCTTTATTGATATCTGATTGAAACACATTTATTTGATAAAAATGGTGTTGGGCACACTGGATAAGAACCCGGTGGTTGTAAGGTCATATGTTCCAATCAGGTATCAATACAAATCCGAAGAATGTGGTTTTTGATATGCTCACTCGCCTCGACGAGATCTACAAGATGAACAGTTTCGATCATCGACGTGGGTCCTACATGAGCCCGCAAAACACAAAATTAGAGGGGAGATAGGAGGGAAGAACTCGAGGGGAAGTGAGTCCGACAATTTCGGCCTCCAAATTTTCCAAGTCCATTTTACATCACAAAAAATCACAATCTCCAAAGTGGCTAGCACTAACATAGCACCAATGGGGACAAGTTCCCTTGTACTTCCAAGCTCCAACCAAGAAAAGAGAGTGGAGTCCAGTGGATAGTAGACACACTTTCAGTTGGGTCTCTACATCAAGTCAACTAAAGTCCCAGCACCTTCGCAACGCAACTTTTAAGACACACTACTTCTGCAGAGATGCTACCCACGCAAATTTTGTCCACAACGATTCTTCACCAATCACGGTGTGGGGTCCATTTCAGGTCTCAAACAAACAGTCAGGGTCGTTCATTAAATTTAAAACATTTTTTCCGATGGTTCTCGCTGAAAATCGGCTCAATCCGATACCTATAAATACTTGATCCAATCATCTAACTTTTTATTTAGATTTTAGGATGCTGAAAAGTTAAATGATTGGATCGAGCACCTATAGATGTTGGATTGAGCTGATTTTTTCCAAAGACCTTTGAAAAAATATTTTACATTTAATGAATTGCTCGGATCGTTTGTGTGGGATCCAGATTGGGCCCCACACTTGTGATCTATGCACAATTCCGGTGGACAAAATTTGTATGGGTAGACTTTCTGCTTCTTCCTTATCTTCAATTGTGTGGGTAGACTTTCTGCTTCTTCCCTATCTTCAATTGTGTGGGTTTACGCACCACACAATTAACTAGGGTTCGATTTTTGGGGTCAGGCTGCAAGAAATAATTTCTTGTAAATTTTATGATCTCGGTATGGATGACCTGCCTTTAACCAGAACGGAAAGAGTATAAGTTGAGGTGCGCATAAGTTAGCTGAAATACCTCTAGCGGTGGAACCAAAGAAGTTGGAGTCATTGGACACGCACTCTTGCCGTGTGTGCATGTGTGAACACATGGGGTAATTTTTCTACCAATATGGATCTAGTTTGATAGATCTCATCGAAATCTTTTATACGATGCAAAAAAAATTTAAAAATTATTTTTCATTTACATTATTTTTTAATTTGAAAATGTGAAATAAATATTTATTTTTTAAGAAGGTATTCTGGAACGGGGCCTAACTACTTTGTGCTAGTAGTTAATTCATATTTTAGTAAAATAAGGAGTGCTAGAGACAAAGAAAATGGACAAAAATTTTGACCCTTAAAGTGTACAGGAACGTCTCGGATTCACTGTGCAGTGCATCTAAACCATTCATGTATACTTTAAGGGTCAATTCTTTGCCCATTTTCTTTGCACTTAACATTTTAGTAAATGTAGTGTCAAATTTTGATTCTATTAAGATGATATAGGGAATCACATTTGTGACACTTACACAGCTTCACATAATTATTCTCCTTTTGTATATCAGAATAGACTGTGGGTGAAAGTACATGTATGTTCCAATAACAAATTCTTTTCGTCCTAATTTAATTGTAATTCTATTTTTATCGGATAAAAAATTAGTTATATTTTAAAATTGATAATAAATTTTATATCCAATAGAGATCTTATTTGATAAATCTCGATTAGTTTCATAATACAATATTTTTCAAATCATATACAATACGGAAAAGCTACACACCGCATCTGTGCGCCCGTTTGTGTGATTCACGCGCTGCTGGTCTAATTTTTAAATTGCAAGCGTCCTATCGAAGTCAGGAATGGCAGAGCTACTTTATCTTGGGCACTTGAATGACATTTTTAACCCTTTTTATTTCCTCTTGCTACAAGAACAGTACTCTCTCGTATAATCCCCAAAAGAGCTGTAAGTGCATCTCCTATCCATACTCTATATCTCTATTTGAGAGTATCAAAGTATTTTAATCCATTCTCTCAATCTTTCTCCATTTGAGAGTATTGGATTTTGATCCTCTATATTTAGAGGATAAAAGAAAATGTAGAGGATCATCTCCATGACACTATTCATATTTTCAAAAGACATTTTTGTCCTTGTAAATTTTTCTTACTAAATTTTTATACCAACCATATCCTTATGAGAGTATAAATTTTTTTTTTCGTAAAGTGATTTTAGAGGGAAAAATAAAAGATTTATGGTTGGAGTAAATAGAAATAGTAATTTCCTTTAAAATCACTTTATGAATAAAATATAGTATTTTGATACTCTTAAATAGAGCATTGGATTGGAGATGCTCTAAATGGTCTAGTTTTAGAGCGATGAGTGCTAGGGACAAAAAAAAATTGGCAAAAAAAAATCCTTAAAGTGTACATGAACGGCTTCGATTCACTGTGCAGTGCATCTGAGCCGTTCATGTACACTTCAAGGATATTTTCTTTGTCGATTTTCTTTACACATAGCATTTCTCTTTTAGAGTATCTTCAATCAAACATCCTTTTTATTTCTTCATTTTCGAGAATTAAATTAATACGTATTGTTTAATAAAAAAGTGATTATAGAGGATTTTATTATCCGTATAAATTCCAATCTATATTTCTATATTCACACTCTATTTCAAATACTTTCTCACTTCTTACAAAAATGGAGAGCCTAAAGTTATTGGGTGGTCTTGGACCTCACAGAAATGTATGATGATAAGGATATTGAGACACCAAGTGACGGTGCCCCAACACCACCCAATAATTTTTCCATTTAAAGTGCTAACGAGAAAAATTTCAATGTAACTGCTAATTGTAACGCTCTCTCATTTGTAGTGAGACCTTCACATACATGAAGCTCACATTTTGCCGATAATCTTGCCAATGATAGTTGCTTAGTATGGTTGAGTTCTTTTGAATTTAACTTAAATTTGAGAATTTGATCCTTATTTGATTTTTTTTGCATTTGTTAGTTTTGTGTCAAATTTTTGTAGGTTATTGATTCGTTTCGATAAAATGAATTAGAAAAATAAATTAAGTTAAGGTCAAAAGAACTCAGCCTAAGAGAACTGAAATTAGGTTTTTTCTTTAAAAAAAAAAACCTAAATATTCTGGGTGGAGCACTGCACGTATGCATTTTTCTTGTGCAAGGATGTATTAGTAACTTGTATATATATGAACTTTAAGAACTGATGGATGGAGGTTAAATTTGTCATTTCCAAAAAATAAAGGTTGGATAGGACGACTATAAGCATTGTATAAAAAGCAAATCAATGGCAGACTAGAGTCCTGTCACTTGGAATAGAAATATAAAAATAAAGTATTACACTTAACCGACGCATGTATGCGCCTAATGGCAGGATTTTATAAAATATTATAAATTATAAGATATAATTAATTAAAAAGTGGTATGAATTTTTAAAAAAAATAATTAAATTGAGATTAAGGAAATAATTGATATGTCAATTTATGTAACATTCCTAAATTTTAGATAAATAAAAATTTGAAATGTTAATGTTTAATTCATTAATTAATTAGATTTATAAATATGACTACTTGATTAAATGTATAATTAGAATTTATCATAAGTATTTATTCAAGATAATTCTAAACCTTATATAATGCATTTATACTTATCTTCTATTCTCTCCTAACTAACTCACCCACACCCTAATATTTTTCCATCCCATAAATTATGGGATTTACTAGACCACTCTCGGCAGCCTTTCTCTCACTCTCTCTCCTTCTCTTAGTTCCCTCTCATACTCTATCACCTCCACACTTATCCCCCACACTCCTAATATCTCTACACTTGCACCCTCTCTCTCTTACTTCTCTATACAAAATCCACACCTTTTATAATCCGAAAATTGATAGTCAGATTATTTTCGTAGCTGCATAATTGTGGAGAGCAACACCCACCGCTTGACTAAAGTTAGCCCCGAGTTCTCTGCCGCCACCATCTTTTTCCTTTTTCTGAAACCATCTAGAATCTGTTTTTCGCTTGTAACCGAATTCGAGGTAGATTAATCTCTTCCTTACTTTTTCCTAAGTATATATATGTGCTATTATATTAGTTGTAATGATAAGAATTGAAAAGAAACAAATCCATGCATGGTGCGTTAAAGAAATCGAAATTTTTCGTTTTCTGTTCAGATTTTATTTTTTTTGTGAAACTATTCATATGGAAAATCTGATCCGTTCATCTTATTCGTCTTGTCGAGACGATTCCGGAAAGGTATAATAAGCCTATTTTCGATGTACGGATTGATCATACGAACCAGTCGAAGTTCCGGATTTAAACCATATGTTTACGTTACATATTTAACTGTGTGCGTGGAAGGAACTGACGTCATAGGAATCCATCTGTCAAAAAAATTACAGTTTACCCCCTGTGTCTTAGTTGTACTAAAATATGATCCTAAACTATGTGAAATTAATTATTTTACCACTTGTGCTAAATTTTTAAACGTTTAGGATACACCTATGACTATTTTTTTTTTGGGATCTGTGATATATGTTAACCTCTAAAGGATCTAGTAACTAAAAGTATTAGATTTAAAAAAATATATTATAAAACTATTTTGGTATTAATATTTTTTATTGTTAACGACCCTAAAAAGAGATTAATAAAAACTAATATCAATTTACTTGTCAACAAACCTTAAGGGCATCGGCCAATCATAAAATATTATGTGTTTACATACTTGCACAATACCAATTGCTATGCTTACTTTTATTTTGAGATACATGTTGTTTGTTGATTAAGCTATTATGAGTATTATTGTTGTGGTTGTAGATTGGACAAATAAGTTTCACTGGGTGGTTACGAGTAGTGATTCATATAGACGATATTAAGTAAATGGAAATTGGTAAAGTGTTGGAAGTGTGAGTATGTGAGTTATGATTTGAGCCATGGCGATGGCAAGGGTAACCTATGGGGCCCTGTGTTGAAATGGGTTACCTGCGGGGCCCGGTGTTGTGACGCTAACGTATGATACGTCATGGAAAGTTTCTCTTCGAGGAAGAGAATGGGTCCCATGAGACGGTTATAGTTAGTGAGACGTTAATGTATGATACGTCATGGGAAGTTTCTCTTTGAGGAAGAGAATGGGTCCCATGAGACGGTTATAGTTAGCGTGAGGTAGTGGATGTCCGACCCTAATATACGATACGTCATGGGATGACTCGATCCTCCTGTTATGGTCTTAAGTGAGAACATACTCGGTACATAACTTAGATGCGCTTACCTAGGACCCTGGTGCAGGATAAGCAAGAGGAAGGGTGGACCCATGAGACGGTTGTAGTTAGTGGATGTGGGAGGAAAGGATCTCGTGGAGATGATCCTTAGATTTCATGTAAGATGTTGGATAGTAAAGAAAAAGACGATGTGCTATTGTTCTGTACTTTCTGTATATTATGAATTATTACATTGTTGATCTGCTAATTGTAAGGTAATGGGGTAGTAGGGTTGGGATTATCTACTGAGTTTCAAAACTCATTATAGTGCCGTTGGGCTGGCGTTTCATGCCAGGTAATCAGGAGACCGAAGAACAGAATCCGCTGCAAGATGATCCGTACCAGAATGAGGACCTCCCAACTGAGGAAGGGGAGTTTGTTGAGCCTTGGAGGCCATAGTCTTAGAAGCTCTGTTAATTTAAAGTATTTTTATTTAAATTTTTCATAAGTGTTATCACATTTGTCAAACTCTATTTCATTTTGTTGGATTGTAAGACTATTAAGTAGGTTTGAATTTGGTATTTGAAGTTTCCGCTGCTAAACTCTATTTAATAAAATTTCATTTCTTATATCTCAGTTTTTATAAATTTTTAAATCAGTTGAAAATGATTTAAATAACGTGTCCGAAAATCGGGGCGTTACAACTTGGTATCAGAGCTTTAGGTTCAAACCTTCGGCCTTGGGTAGACTGGGTAGCACTAGATTTCATAAGTATTTGTATTTAATCGTATAGTAAATATACTGCCTTCTCACGCACCAAATTATTATTATCATATTTTTATTTTTGTATGAAGATTATATCATTTAAACTTTAAATTTTAAAATGTAGGATGTCGAGCTCTTCTTCGCCTGAACCATATGGTACGAGTTTCGATACTTATGGCCGTTATACTCAGCGAGGCCGTCATATCAAACCCTGGGATGAACGTGAACATCAAGGGAGACTGACATGGCAAGCCGAAAAAAGTATCAAATACGACATGAGGAAGGTGATCGAGGATTCCGCAGTTGTCGATGAAGGGAAACAGAAGCAATTGGTGCTCCACCGCATAAGGAATCATATCCAGAAGTACGAGGAAGCATATCGTATTCTGAAGAATGATATGAAGTACAACGAATTGAGGGCAGAGGTTTTGGCTCAGCCATATGTTTCCTACCGCCAAGCTTCACCCAAGAGCGTGACTTCTCATTACCCTGGACCATCAGCACCACCCCCAGTGTACATTGACATATCCTCGGATTCGGAGGACGAAGATCCAGAAGAACCACCGTTCGATGAATAGAATAGGGTAGTCTTAGAGTCGAAGAGTAGGGTAGTAAGGAATAAGTAGTCTAGAACGATTGTGTTATATGACTTAATAGTTTGACTTTACTGTTCTTTATTATTAGTATCTTTTTTTTGTAGTATCGTTTTCTTTTCTCGTTTGTTCTGTTAGGACCTAAGGTGTTTGGTCTCATTATTACCAATAAAAATTGCTTTGTCACATCAGTGTTATTGCGTTCGTCAATATCTTACGCTCTTTAGGTATGAAAATGGAAAACCCCCTAACAAAAATAATAATAATAAATTTTGTATATAGATGGTGGGAACACGAAACGGAGCCCAATCAAACAATGATCAGAATAGCGGACCACAACCCAATGGACAAGGAGCACAACCAGACTTAGTTCAACTGATGCAAGCATTTGTTGCTGCTGCTGCCGGCAACCCTCAACAGCAACAACAACGTGGACCACTAACCAGGAGTAGAGATCAACTTCTGGATGCATTCTGCAAACGTCGTCCTCCGATCTTTTATGGGGAAGCAAACCCTAGCGCTGCAGAAGCATGGATCAAACAAATCTCTAAGTACCTGGAAGTACTTAATGTGACTAGTGCGGGTGATCGCATTGCCTTAGCAACCTTTCAGATGCAAGGGGAAGCAGATCATTGGTGGGATTTGATTAAGACCACTCATAATTTGACAACTATGACCTGGCAGATGTTCGAAAACCTTTTCCTTGATAAATACTTTCCAGCACCTGTGAAACAAGCCATGGCTCAAGAATTTATGGATTTGAAGCAGCGTTCCCTAACAGTAACCCAATATGCTGCCCGTTTTGAAGAATTGGCACGTCATGCCAGTACCGTAGTACCCACTGATGTTGCAAAAGCTAGGAAGTTTGAATGGGGTCTGTCCCGCTCTATTCGTACTAGTGTGGTCTCTCATGAGTACCCCACCTATGCACAGGTAGTGAGATGTGCACTCATGATGGAGCGCGAAAACTCTGACTCAAGGTCAACATGGGAGGTGCAAAAGAAGAATGGCCCCTCGTCTGGAGGACCAATCCGAACAAATAACAATAGGACTTTCATCGCTCAAACACCCTATTACCAGAGCAACCCTCGCCCTCTGCAGCAAACTACTCAGACCTGGAAAAACTCCAACCCTAACCCAAATCAGAACCAAACTTCACTTCAGGCGGGAAATCAATACCAGAACCAGAACCGTAGGTGTTTCAACTGCAACCAAGAAGGCCATTTCAGGAACAATTGTCCAAAACTTGCTGGGTCTGGAAATTTTGGGCAAGGGGGACAGCAGCAGTTTCAGGCCCGACCGTCAGGATTTGGGAACCAGAATCCGATCAATCCGAACCAACAGAAGATTGGGTGGAATCAGCAGCAATCCCGTCCTATTCAGAACAATGCAGACGGACAGAACAAGCCAACAGGAGGCAGAGTTTTTGCTCTACAAGGAACTGAGCAAGATACTGAGGAGGAGTATGACCCGTCGGTGATACAAGGTACTCTTAAACTATATAGTACTTGTGTTCAAGCATTATTCGATTCAGGAGCTTCGCACTCTTTCATATCTATTGCATGTGTCTTTGCTCTTGGACTAGAAACACAACCTCTAGAGATGACAATGCATGTAACCTCACCATTAGGAGGTAAAATTTCTGTGGGATTAATCTGTAAAGGGTGCGAATTAGAAGTATCTAACCTGAGATTAACAGTCGACCTACGAGTAATCGACATGACAGACTTTGATGTCATACTTGGAATGGACTGGCTATCTGCGCATCACGCTGTCGTAGACTGCCATCGAAAGATGGTGACAGCGTATTCATTAGACGGTACGTCTTTCAAATTTAAGGGGGATAGACAAGACCCCTCCGCAACAACCCCACACCGATCGAGGTGGCATGATAAGCTGTCAGGGTGGCTTGCAAGCCTCAAGCTAGAGGAGACAGATCGTATGGAACCTGTTCTTCCTCACATTGTGTGTGAGTACGAGGACGTGTTTCCTGATGAATTACCTGGACTGCCTCCACGTCGGGACTTAGATTTCACGATCGAGTTGCAACCAGGCACGGCGCCAATATCCATGGCACCATATAGGATGGCACCGGCGGAACTACGAGAGTTGAAGACTCAGTTACAAGAACTGATGGATAAAGGTTTTATCAGACCGAGTACATCACCATGGGGAGCACCTGCTTTATTCGTCAAAAAGAAAGAGGGAACACTCAGACTCTGTATCGACTACCGCCAACTCAATAGGGTCACAATCAAGAACCGTTATCCATTACCTAGAATCGATGACTTGTTTGATCAACTGAGAGGGTCAACCTGCTTCTCGAAGATCGATTTACGGTCTGGATACCATCAGCTACGAGTTAGAGATAATGACATACCCAAGACAGCTTTTCGAACCCGTTATGGCCACTATGAATTTGTGGTGATGCCATTTGGATTAACTAACGCTCCTGCTGTTTTCATGTGTCTGATGAACAAAATTTTCACGCCATATCTGGACAAATTTGTGGTAGTGTTCATTGACGATATTCTTGTATATTCGCCAACAGAGAAGGAACACGAAGAGCATTTGAGAATCGTATTGCAAGTACTTCGGAATAATCAATTGTACGCAAAGGCCAGCAAGTGCGAATTTTGGATGAAAGAAGTCAAATTCTTGGGACACGTGGTGTCAGAGAAAGGAATCTCCGTGGATAACAGCAAAGTAGAAGCTGTCATGGACTGGAAACGACCCTCAACGGTGTTTGAGATTAGAAGTTTCTTGGGATTAGCTGGCTACTACAGAAGGTTCATTCAAGATTTCTCGACTTTGGGAAAACCAATGACGCGACTAACCCAGAAAGGGGTTAAGTTCGAATGGAACGAAGCATGTGAGAAATCGTTCCAAGAACTCAAGAAGAGATTAACTAGCGCTCCTATACTAATCATTCCAGAGCGAAACATGGGATATGCGGTGTACTGTGACGCTTCCAAAGATGGATTGGGAGCTGTGCTCATGCAAAATGGAAAGGTTATCGCTTATGGATCCCGACAACTGAGGCCGCATGAGAAGAATTATCCAACTCATGATTTGGAACTTGCAGCAGTAGTATTTGCCCTTAAGTCCTGGCGTTACTATCTGTACGGAGAACAGTTCGAAGTGTTCACTGATCACAAAAGTTTGAAGTATCTATTCACTCAGAAGGAGCTGAACATGAGGCAAAGGAGGTGGATGGAATACATAGAGGACTACAGTTTCACGTTGTCTTATCACCCTGGGAAAGCCAATGTAGTTGCTGACGCTCTCAGTCGCAAAACTCGAGGACAATTGGCAAGTATGGCTATCAAGGAATGGAAAATGATGGAAGCCATTAATGAGTTTAGACTTCAACCTACTGTAAGTGCAGAAGGAGCCTGCCTTTTTGCTTTGTTTGCCACACCTGCTTTACATCGAGAAATTCTGTTGGCCCAAACCTTTGAACAGGAGTGTGATTTCATCAGATATCAACTATCCACTGGAAAAGCATCAGCAGGATGGGCAATTCACTCCGATAAGAGTCTCCGTTTCCAAGAACGAATTTTCGTACCTGACATTGGTACACTTCGAGAAGCCGTACTGAAGGAGTTTCACCATTCCAACTTTGCCGTACATCCAGGAAGTACAAAAATGTACCAAGATCTTCGTCGTCAGTACTGGTGGAGCGGAATCAAGAAGGATGTAGCAGCATATGTCTCCGTATGTCTCACTTGTCAGCAAGTTAAAGCTGAACATCAGAAACCTGGAGGAACACTTCAACCATTACCAATACCTGGATGGAAGTGGGAGCACATCACTATGGACTTCGTTACAGGACTACCTCGATCACCTAAATCCAACACCGCCATCTGGGTAATTGTGGACCGATTGACTAAGTCAGCACACTTCCTCCCTGTACGCATGACGGATACTATGGAGTCATTCAGTAGACTTTATATTCAAGAGATTGTACGACTGCATGGGGTACCGGTATCAATTGTATCCGATCGCGACCCGCGCTTCACATCAAATTTCTGGCAAAGTCTACAGAAAGCATTGGGAACAGATCTTCGTTTGAGTACAGCCTTTCACCCTCAAACAGACGGACAAACCGAAAGGACGATTCAGACCCTTGAGGATATGCTCCGTGCCTGTACTTTAGACTTTACGGGAAATTGGGAACGTCACTTACCGCTAGTCGAATTTGCTTACAACAACAGTTATCAGGCCAGCATTGAGATGGCTCCGTATGAAGCCCTATACGGACGACCCTGCCGATCCCCTATCTGTTGGACCGAGCTAGGAGAAGCAAGCCTATTGGGACCAGAACTTGTTAGAGAGACAACAGAAAAAGTCAGAATCATCCGCCAACGACTTTTGACTGCTCAGAGCCGACAGAAAAGCTACGCTGATAAGAGGACTAGACCATTATCCTTTCAAGCTGGGGAGCATGTATTCGTTAAAATCAAACCACGACGAGGAGTTATTCGGTTTGGAAAGAAGGGGAAGCTATCACCCCGGTATATCGGACCATTTGAGATTTTGGAGAAGATTGGAGAGGTGGCCTACCGCCTAGCCCTACCACCTCAAATTGACAGAGTTCACAACGTTTTTCATGTGTCTATGCTTCGCAAGTATATGTCACACCCCTCTCACATACTCAACTGGGAGGAGGTCACACTTAACGAAGACACGACTTTCGATGAACAACCTGTCGAGATACAAGATTATAGTGAGAAGAATATCAGGGGTAAGACGATCAAACTCGTCAGGATTTTATGGCGACATCGGGGTATAGAGGAGTCAACTTGGGAAAGAGCTGATACTATGCGCACCACCTACCCGTATCTGTTTCCACCAGAAGGTATATCTTAATTTCGAGGACGAAATTTTTTTTTTAGGGGGGTAGGTTGTAACATTCCTAAATTTTAGATAAATAAAAATTTGAAATGTTAATGTTTAATTCATTAATTAATTAGATTTATAAATATGACTACTTGATTAAATGTATAATTAGAATTTATCATAAGTATTTATTCAAGATAATTCTAAACCTTATATAATGCATTTATACTTATCTTCTATTCTCTCCTAACTAACTCACCCACACCCTAATATTTTTCCATCCCATAAATTATGGGATTTACTAGACCACTCTCGGCAGCCTTTCTCTCACTCTCTCTCCTTCTCTTAGTTCCCTCTCATACTCTATCACCTCCACACTTATCCCCCACACTCCTAATATCTCTACACTTGCACCCTCTCTCTCTTACTTCTCTATACAAAATCCACACCTTTTATAATCCGAAAATTGATAGTCAGATTATTTTCGTAGCTGCATAATTGTGGAGAGCAACACCCACCGCTTGACTAAAGTTAGCCCCGAGTTCTCTGCCGCCACCATCTTTTTCCTTTTTCTGAAACCATCTAGAATCTGTTTTTCGCTTGTAACCGAATTCGAGGTAGATTAATCTCTTCCTTACTTTTTCCTAAGTATATATATGTGCTATTATATTAGTTGTAATGATAATAATTGAAAAGAAACAAATCCATGCATGGTGCGTTAAAGAAATCGAAATTTTTCGTTTTCTGTTCAGATTTTATTTTTTTTGTGAAACTATTCATATGGAAAATCTGATCCGTTCATCTTATTCGTCTTGTCGAGACGATTCCGGAAAGGTATAATAAGCCTATTTTCGATGTACGGATTGATCACTACGAACCAGTCGAAGTTCCGGATTTAAATCATATGTTTACGTTACTATATTTAACTGTGTGCGTGGAAGGAACTGACGTCATAGGAATCCATCTGTCAAAAAATTACAGTTTACCCCCTGTGTCTTAGTTGTACTAAAATATGATCCTAAACTATGTGAAATTAATTATTTTACCACTTGTGCTAAATTTTTAAACGTTTAGGATACACCTATGACTATTTTTTTTTTGGGATCTGTGATATATGTTAACCTCTAAAGGATCTAGTAACTAAAAGTATTAGATTTAAAAAAATATATTATAAAACTATTTTGGTATTAATATTTTTTATTGTTAACGACCCTAAAAAGAGATTAATAAAAACTAATATCAATTTACT
This sequence comes from Rhododendron ovatum, assembly GCA_019656835.1. NCBI lineage: Eukaryota > Viridiplantae > Streptophyta > Magnoliopsida > Ericales > Ericaceae > Rhododendron > Rhododendron ovatum. Next base: position 13,412,215 of record CM033794.1, on the reverse strand, counting down.
TGTCAACAAACCTTAAGGGCATCGGCCAATCATAAAATATTATGTGTTTACATACTTGCACAATACCAATTGCTATGCTTACTTTTATTTTGAGATACATGTTGTTTGTTGATTAAGCTATTATGAGTATTATTGTTGTGGTTGTAGATTGGACAAATAAGTTTCACTGGGTGGTTACGAGTAGTGATTCATATAGACGATATTAAGTAAATGGAAATTGGTAAAGTGTTGGAAGTGTGAGTATGTGAGTTATGATTTGAGCCATGGCGATGGCAAGGGTAACCTATGGGGCCCTGTGTTGAAATGGGTTACCTGCGGGGCCCGGTGTTGTGACGCTAACGTATGATACGTCATGGAAAGTTTCTCTTCGAGGAAGAGAATGGGTCCCATGAGACGGTTATAGTTAGTGAGACGTTAATGTATGATACGTCATGGGAAGTTTCTCTTTGAGGAAGAGAATGGGTCCCATGAGACGGTTATAGTTAGCGTGAGGTAGTGGATGTCCGACCCTAATATACGATACGTCATGGGATGACTCGATCCTCCTGTTATGGTCTTAAGTGAGAACATACTCGGTACATAACTTAGATGCGCTTACCTAGGACCCTGGTGCAGGATAAGCAAGAGGAAGGGTGGACCCATGAGACGGTTGTAGTTAGTGGATGTGGGAGGAAAGGATCTCGTGGAGATGATCCTTAGATTTCATGTAAGATGTTGGATAGTAAAGAAAAAGACGATGTGCTATTGTTCTGTACTTTCTGTATATTATGAATTATTACATTGTTGATCTGCTAATTGTAAGGTAATGGGGTAGTAGGGTTGGGATTATCTACTGAGTTTCAAAACTCATTATAGTGCCGTTGGGCTGGCGTTTCATGCCAGGTAATCAGGAGACCGAAGAACAGAATCCGCTGCAAGATGATCCGTACCAGAATGAGGACCTCCCAACTGAGGAAGGGGAGTTTGTTGAGCCTTGGAGGCCATAGTCTTAGAAGCTCTGTTAATTTAAAGTATTTTTATTTAAATTTTTCATAAGTGTTATCACATTTGTCAAACTCTATTTCATTTTGTTGGATTGTAAGACTATTAAGTAGGTTTGAATTTGGTATTTGAAGTTTCCGCTGCTAAACTCTATTTAATAAAATTTCATTTCTTATATCTCAGTTTTTATAAATTTTTAAATCAGTTGAAAATGATTTAAATAACGTGTCCGAAAATCGGGGCGTTACAATTTAAGTGATTGACAATGACACGAAGTTCATCAACATTTTACACCGGTGAAAGAAACGGTCTCATTTCAATTCGTGAACACTGTTTAGGCTATGTTCTTGTAAACCTTTTTGTCTAAACTTATTTCGGCAATTTTTACTTTTCGTACTAACTTTTTGTTGAGTTTTTCATCGTAATTTTTGAGATTAATCATTTGTCTCAACCAAATAAATCAAAAAAGTATAAAAACATGAATCAATGTTGAAAAAAATTCATATATATAAAATGAAAAAAAAGACAACTGCTTGATATTTTTTCTGTCTTAAGTGATTTTTTTTCTTTTGTTTTTGATTATATTTTTACGTTTTAAATTCTTCTCGTTGCGATAAATAATTATTAAAAAAAACTATTAAACGAATCTAACAAAAATTCAGAGAAAACAAACACATACAAAACGAAAAAGAAACGAAAGTTTACAAATAGTTGGACCCTTCACGTCTCTGGCAGGCGCTAATTTGCCAGATCCGTGAACAACAAAATTGGACACTTCACTCTAAGTAGACGCTACCACTAATCCAAGTGATTGCAAAAATCCAAGACGTCGATTTCGTTAATCCATCTTCCTGGCCCACCTTTTGCTCTTTCCAACTAACACCAACTGTACTCGTAGCCCCCCGGAGCATACGCATCGTCACGTGGTGCTCGATGGTCCCCGACACATTAGCACGAGATCGCACCCTTTGTAGCGAGCCCACGTCAATATGGGGAGGGGTGGGGTGAAGAGAAGGCTAGAGCAGCACGTGACGCTCTTCCAGGAGCACTTACTAGTAATCTTTCCCTCGACGCGTCTCTGCCGCCGGCAACTGTCTAACCGGAATCCCAATCACCGTCTGACCCAAACCCATCTCCGGCCAGTGTCTCCGATCAGAACTACTCGGTCTCTGGCTCTGAGGGCACATTATTACAGGACCTGAACCGTCCAATTTCACCGCAATGTTAACAACCCCATGACCCCTGCAACCGTCTCTAGCCCGGAGCCGGTAACTCAGCCGGCGAACGTGCCCCGCCGGCGACAACCCGTCGAGTATATCGGCGGCCGGAATCTGACACCACCCCAGTTGTGTCTGACCACCCATGAGATCTTTGGTGCACAACTGGAGGTAAATCAGAGGGTGGTAGTACTGTCTTTGGTAAAAGGAGGAGGTGGAATTATGATCCAGTGGTATGTGGAACTTGTCACCCCAGCTGGGGTTTGTGCCTCCGGCGTCATCCACCGTTGTTTGGTACACGTGGACGGGCTTATCGCCGTTGGTTGATGGAAGGGTGAGGGTGACAAAGGGCCTGAGCCGGCGGGGGAAGAGAGCAGAGGATTTTGGCTTCAGGTCTTCTGCTGATATGACTGTGAGTTCCATTGTAAAAATGGGTCTGGCCAAATCTTGATGTGTCAAATTCTGGTAAGTGACATGCCTCTATATATATGGAGAGAGAGAGAGAGAGAGAGAGAGAGAGAGAGAGAGAGAGAGAGTTTTCTAGGGAGGTTCAGAGGCCACTCTGGAGAGAGAGAGAGAGAGTTTTCTAGGGAGGTTCAGAGGCCACTCTGTGCAACTTCCTAGGGTGGACGTAAATGGGGACTTGGAATCAAGGGCCGGCGCTTAACGTTTTGCCGTTTTTGGTGACTGACCGACTCTCGGTAGTTCTCAGGGAATTTTCATGTGTGAGATCATACTAGTTATACGTCATTTAAGTCCATGGCGGAGCTATTGTGGGGCCGGAATTCCACCCAAATTTAACATTTGGGCTAGTTTGCATAATTTTGATATGTATATATACACAAATGTTAAAGTCCACGCCTCTTCCGATTCACACCGTCCACACCTCTCATTTTCCCATCAAATTTTGATGATCCAAACCGTTCAATGTGTGCAGAACGTAATTTTAGGAGTACTCGCGAAAAATCAACAAAAAGAATGATCGGAAAGGACTTTGATTTGAGCAGTTTTTTATTGAACCATTCAATAAAAAACTATTCGGATGAAGCCGTTCCCGGTTATTTTTTTTTGCTGATTTCTCTCGAGTACCGTTAATTTAAAATCACCTTTTGATTACATTGAGCGGCTCGAATCATCGAAATTCGATAGGAAAATAGGAGGTCTGGACTTGATCCGAATTGTGTATATATATGCACATAATATTATAAAATTCCAATCATTATTAAACAGTAAGAATAAATTTTATTTTGAGCACACTAAATTATGGCAAAAAATTGCTGTGCAATAATGATGTGCACATTGTCAAATGTGGTCAAATCATATAATAGCAACTATACTAGAGTTTAATTCTTTATTTGATGAAAACGTTCCAAAAAAACTATCGAAAGACTAAATTTTAGTCTCGAAAAATCATCGAACCAAAATTTCTTACATAGTTGGGCTGATTGGCTCCCTTCGACTTTGATTGCGGCTGATTTTTGTCACACCAGGACCCAAGAAAAGGAAATTGCCCCAATCAGGACAATGTAGATATGTTAAAAAATACGGTTGGCTGCCAAACCAAGCAATAATTGTTGGAAATTTGTGTGGATGGAGTCATTCTCAATATTATCTTAGGAGATATGCATTACGGCTGGGCTGCAGGACCCAGCAGCCACTCACGGCAAGTGTAGAGAAACTCGATTCCTTTGCTAAGGGTGTGTTCCACTAACTAAAATAAGATACTAGTATTTTTTGAATTAAAGGTAATATATTATGAAAGAATGATCTGTTTCGTACAAAAAAAGAAATTTTTACTTAAAAAATAAAAAAAACTTAGCGGAACGAGGCCTAACTTGGCTTGATATCTAGATTTGTTTTTCTTTCTTGATAACACATATCTGGATGTCCTAGGTTAGAGGGCTCTTTTCCTAACTAGGGAATACCGTGTTGATTGTTGCTAGTTACAGAAGCATACCTGTACATGCCCAGTTACCCTTTGGATTGTGGGACGGGGAGAGAAAAAAATGGATTGTTGCACCGAAAGTGATGAGAAAACAAAATGGACCAATAAAGATTCATTGTACCTTTATTTTGCATCCTTTCTTGCCATTTTCCATCTCTCTTAGCTTTCCAAATAAATGCAATCATTCTCCTTTTCTTTTCTTTTCTTCATTTTCTCGCCGTTCCTCACCTTCGCTGTTAGGCTTTCAAAATGAAATTTCAAAATTCATCTTGCATTTCAGCTCTATACAGTGGCACAAGAGGTTGCAACTATATCACATGAATTGATTGGTACCACAAAACAACAGACAAGGTTAAACCAACAAAAGCATTGAGACTATGGAATTTCCAATCAGAAAAAACTGAGTTCTATTGATAGTATTTGTCTATTGACATTCAGAAAGATTGTGCAGTTACTACACTTCAATTGCACGTTGCTTCTCCCATTTCCCTTGGTTTGGCCTTGCCCCTCTCTAGTAAGAAGCATAATCAGGAAGATGAACTGTCACCATATGATTCTCTTGCAGAGCTTGTAACCTGACAAGAGCGCGCAAATGGCTATAACAACGAAAGCAGCAAAAGACATGGTGACGGAGATAACTGCCGCCTTCCAAAGTGTATCTTGTCTTCTCTGTTGGATGGCCAGCACTGTCATAGAAGATGATGATATGAGAAGGTAACCTGCCAACTGTAACATCGTAGAAGTAAATGAGTCTTTAAATAAGTTGATAAAAGAGAGAAAAGACTAACGAAGTTATGCACAGGAACAAAGGTATGTGTGTTAAGTCCATGCTTTCTCTACCTCATATATTGTTCTCTTATTCTTCCTACGTGACCATAGGGAACACTTTGGCAATAAGCATAGGTCCAATATAGCAATTGATCAATGATGGTTGTGTTATGCAGTGCCAGCTGATTGAAAAGGGGATCCTTTAGGGAAAGTTTTTCAATCGAATCATCCAAATGATGTTATCCACCCAGAAATATGAACTATTTGTGACAAGTGCCCATCCTTCGCAACTGGGTTTCACTAACCGTCGTGTTTTCTATTGGGTGCTTTTGACAACGTGGAGATGCTGAGAGACTTTTGCCAGAAACCTTTGGTTGAGAGAAAGATATTTCTTGTGATCACTCAGTATCTGGCTTAATGGACTAACGTATTTGAGGGACTAATCTCACCTATCCACTAGAGGGTGCCCAATTAAATTGGGGGAAAATCCCGTACGGACAGGCTCAACACAGGAATTGGTTGCACACGGGTATATAAACTGCATGATATAGCTAATCCTAATCATAGATGGAGTTGTTTATGTTGGTTTTATCACTCGGTATCTGGCTTAATGGACTAACATGTTTGGGGGACCAATCTCACCTATCCACTAGAGAGGGCCCAATTAAATTTGGGGCAAAGTCCCGTAAGGACGGGCTCAACAGAGGAACTGGTTGCACACGGGTATATAAATTGCATGTTATAGATAATCCTAATCATAGGTGCAGTTGCTTATGTTCGTTTGGCCCTCCACAATATGGTAACTGCTGCTAAACATGCTAATCCTTCACATGTCCACTGGTGTTAGCCATTAGAAAGCCTCTAAAAAGGCATCATGGGAAACAAATTACCTGATCAAGGATAAAGCTAAGGTAATCAGAAGCCATATCTGATATGAGAATCCCTCTGTAGGCAATGTCACTAACACACTTAAAGAGCTGGTATGCTGAATATACAAAAGCCAGTATGGTCACAATGAAGCTGTACCTACACAAACAAAAGAAATTAGTAGTTTTATTGGCTTCTAGAACTTTATCACCTGGTTTTTGTAGAAAACTCTCAGAACCAATTCCTTGTAGTATGACTGCTAAAGCTTACAATAGTTCTGGATAGTCACTGAAGCTAGAATCCTCTTTGCCTGTAGTCTTCTTAGCCGACGGAGCTGCTAGCGCGAGAGCAGAGGCAAATGAGAAAATTAGAGCCAGAAACCGAAGGAAGAGACTTGAAATATATATGGAAGGTCTTGAGCTCCACCTTGTTGAAGCAACAGAAAATGAAAAAGGAGAGGGTGTTGCCAATGGTGGTGGTGCCGGAGAGTGAGTTGCTGAGGTCGGCAAAACGCCGGCCATTGATTCACAAGCAATCGCTACCATACCTCCTCCTAATTCCTTCATTGGGTATGCACTTTCTTTACCTGTATTAGAAAGGCTTTTTTCAGAAGTTGCTTGTGAATAAAAAGAGGGCATCTTTCTTGAGTCTATCAAGTTAGCAACTAAACCAAGGTTGGATTGTATTATGAGCTTATCATATTTGTAAAGAGAAGGGTTTAGGTAACAAATGCATGTTATCAGCAAAGTCCATTTTGTGACTTGTGATTAACCCTTTGTCTAGCTTGGTTTAGGATAATGTTCTAACCTAATTCTAGTTAGATTTATTAACAGGGTAGGTGATGGAAAACGATGTTTGCACGTCAACAAATTTTCTATCAAATGCATGAATCTTTGCTCACACACAGAAACAATAAAGAATCACTCGCTTGGTAGAAGCAGAAATATTTATATGCAACATGCAGAAAGCAACAAATTAAGACCGCATGGTATATATAATAAAAGGTCTTATTCAGTAGGTACACAGACAACTACATCCTGATTGCTATGGGAGGATACTGGTTTTCATGACTTGAACTTGTGCCAGAATACACGAGGCTGTTGTATTTAGCTACATGACTTCACCAGATTTGGACCCCTCGTTGCAGGAGCTAAAATGAGCCATGCTGGAAGTCCTCACCAAATCTTCCTTATTCACATGCGACAGTAAATTCACCCTGATCATGATAGATTTGCCCTTGAATTCATAATCACCTCCTCGTCAATAAGATCCATAATTACCCTACCTTTGTCAAAATCAAGCTCTTAAAATGTAATCATCCAACGACAAACATCGTACCCCCAAGAATTACCATAGGTGCAAATGTTCTGCAGATCAAACATCAAGGGGAACTCCAAGATACAAAAGCCATACGCATCTTGTCGGCGGAACTATTTGCCCATTCCATTTTCTCAACTGAATTGAACCAGTTAGAAAGCGATATCATGTTATTCTTCACCATGGAGTGAAATAACTCCATAGACTGAAGAGTACATATACCAAACTGAATCGAGCCTTAACTCCCAATTAAATGCGATCGGCTACATGAATCTGCTGTCAATCGAATGTACCTCAAAATGATCTAACGGGGTCTTTTAGTGCTATTTGTCAGCTACCTATGGAACACACTTGAACTTCATCTAAGCCACACACACACAAACCCACCCACCCCTAAGTAGCACCTTCGACGACCCCCATATTAGATTTATTTGGCATCACTGTCCCGTCATTGGTAATCGAGTACTCTACTGATTGGTACACCGACTGGCTTGTTGCAGTTTAGCGACCTTACCTTGTTCAGTTGTAGTCAAATGCAGCTTTCTTCACATTGATATATATTTATACACCAGGTTCCATTGGCCTTTTTATTCGCTGCATCTGCTGGTACCGAACAGTCATAGGTAACAAGACCAAATCGGTTCCCCCAAATTCTTACTTCGTTTGGTACGGATGAAAGCATCCCAAAGCTACTCCAACGTTGCATAATATTTCTTTTCACCCATGGATGATCATTAACATTCTCTGGGATGTCATCAATGAATAGGGTAATAAGAGGAGCTTTATTTGCCCAAATTTGTCGCAAATGAGCTCGGGTGTTGTCTCCATAACAGGAATCCATTCTCTCTTTTCGGTCTTTCCGCTGTTCATTCCCATGTTTGAATTGTACCGTACGGTAACTCATAAGTTATCATGACTACGCACATTCATTGCTGGAATCCATCCCTCCACTTCTTGTCTCCATGCACTACTCTGACTACTTCTCGCCACAAAAACTAGGGGACGCAGTGATGAAATTCAAATTGACTACTTTGGTGATTCTGGTGGCATAAAATCCCTCTTACCTATCATGGAATACTGGATTGGAACTTCTATCGAACAGATGGCGGGCTAAGGTACAGCAAATCTCGGACACCTTCGCCAGATCACGATTCACTAATAGGGGTACAAACGAGTTGAGCTCTCTAAGTCGAGTGAGTGTTTGAGCTTGGCTAGTTTTTATTTCGGTGCAGTTCGCCGAATCGAGCTGAGCCAAGTTTTAAAGTGTTTGAGCTCGGCTTGTGAACTCAACAAGTATTTGTGAACACTTGAACTAGGTTTGAGTTCTAAGTCAAGCTACAATTGAAAAAATAAATCAAGTTGAGCTTGGTTCGCTTAAACACTCTGTTATGGCTTGGCTCGTTTAAAAAAATAAATCAAGCGAGCCTCCTTACCTACCGAGTTAAGCTCCGAGCTACTCGCAATCAGCTCGGTTTGATTGCAACCGTTCATCAACATACGGAGTATCTAGGTTGCAAGTTCCAACAATTCATTAACATATCCTGAGCCACAGCCCTCATGATTTCAAACTTTACGAAGGAAAGATCAATTTTAAACATCCCCGTGCTTAGTTTATCCTTTCCCAAAAGCAGGATACCAAGTCTTGCCTTATGTCAAACAAAACAATGACGTTTGGCCAAGTGCTTGTAAGAAAGCAATAAGTGTTTCTTCTTGAGGTCACGGGTTTCATTTCTACGGAGGCCAAACATTCCAAATTTTGGGGGCATTGAGGGGTTATGCCCTGTCGTTCCCTTCAGGTCTCCGAAATTAGTCAAAGGTGCGCGCAACCTGACCCAGACGTCCGATTATAAGGGAAAAAAAAAAAAAAACAATGACCTCAATCGTCTGCCAAAATTTTCAACAAAAGTATGTTGTGAGTTTTCTCTACTTGTCTTCAAGTCAAGCAAAACAATCCATCAGTATCTACCAAAATTTTCAACACGTTATTTTCTACTGATTCGCTCCTGGCCCTACCAAGAGTCCAAGATCACCCTCCTCCTATCCATATCCATATCCATATCCATTCTCATCCCCCCCACACAAAAAAACTCCTAAAGAACATGAGATTCTGTAAATCTCTTGCCCTCTCCCTTTTCCTTCTCATTTCCCTCAACTTCATCACCTCCTCCACCCATGCAGCCTCTTTCAGTATCGTAAACAACTGTCCCTACACTGTTTGGGCCGCGGCCAGGCCTGGTGGTGGCCGCCGCCTTGAGCAGGGCCAAACTTGGACCATGAGTCAACCTGCAGGCACAACTCAAGGCCGGATATGGGCCCGGACCGGTTGCAGCTTTGATGGGGCGGGCAAGGGCAAGTGCCAGACCGGTGACTGCGAAGGGCTCCTCGAGTGTCGGGCGTATGGTCAACCCCCTTACACACTAGCCGAATATGCGCTAAACCAATTCAGCAACTTGGACGTGTTTGACATATCTCTCGTAGACGGGTTCAATGTGCCAATGGAATTCAGCCCGACTTCTGGTGGATGCACCCGCAGTATCAGCTGCACCGCCGATGTAAACGGGCAGTGCCCGAATGAACTTCGAGCCCCGGGTGGCTGTAACAACCCGTGCACCGTATTCAAGACGAATGAATACTGCTGCAACTCCGGAAATTGTGGACCCACAAATTTATCGAGGTTTTTCAAGGAAAGGTGTCCGGATGCTTATAGTTACCCTCAGGATGATCCGACTAGCTTATTTACTTGTCCTGGGGGAACCAACTACCGGGTTGCGTTTTGCCCTCCCAACATGCCTTCTGGGATTACGAAACTGTTGCTTGTATGCGATGATAAAGAGTTATGAAATCCAATTTTAGAACTGAAAGCTATTCTTATTTGATTGTGAATGGCAGAATAAATCTGAGCTTGATGTCCACATGACCACATCTAATCTGCATCCCGTTATTGGAACTTTTCATGAAGTTAGTATGGTTATGGGAAGGTTCTTTTTCGGGTGAGGCATGAGTACCATATATGAAGGCGAGTTTTAGAGTGCCTTTATAAAATGAAGTGCAAAAATAATTTCCTGTGGAAACATTAACATGAATAAGATATTCCCTCCGTCCCAATTTAATTGTCCCTTGTTCTATTCTAACCAACTAAAAAACTTGATATATCTTTAAATCGGTAATGAATTTTATATCGAATATGAATATTGTTTGATTAAAAAATGATACGAACTCCCAAAAAGGACCACTTGGGATGGAGGGAGTATTAATAGTGGGGGTTCCCAGTGGGGTCGCCGTCGCGTGATCCCACTAATACCACTGTGGCGTCGCCACTGGATGTTATCAATGAAGAGGGTTAAGATCAACTTCATCTGTGAAAACATTTTGTCGTAGATGAGTTTTGGGTGCTTTCCCCGTATCAGTAATCAATTCTCCTCTTTCGATCTCTCCGCGGTTCATTCCCCATGTTTGACAGAACTCATGACCATATCTATTTTTTTTTAGTGAAAGAGCAAGAAATGATGACCATATCTATTGAATCGCTGGAATCCATCCTTCCACTACCTGTTTTTTCATCGATTGCTCTGACTTCTTCTCGCCACCAAAACCAGGGGGACATAGGATGAAACTCGTATCGACTACTAGTACTCCAATTTCGGGTGTGCTTTGAAACTTGTGCTGAGTAATTTTGATTAATAAAGCACAAATTTTGTTCTGGTGTGTTTTTATAGAAAAAGAAAGTGCAAAAATCATTTCCCATCATGAAAACAATATCTTCTATCTGAACCATAAAATTGCATTCAACAAAAGCCATCCGGCACTTACAATGATTTCCAGCATAAACAGGAAATAAGGAATTACACCCAATCCTGAAAAACTAAAGATATACAAGAAAAATAGAGAGACGATACTTATGTCTTAATTCTAAACGCGAGTCTTAGACTCTCTCCACACCAACAATGAAATTTGGCAAAGGTGGGGATAGAAATCGAGACACTCACTTCATGACGACGGAGATCCATATCGGAGCTAACAACAAAAGCCGATGGAAATCAAGACAAGAAACAACAAACAGGCTAAGGAAACAGATCCCAAGGACAGATCCATACAGCCAAACGCCAACCGGCTCTGGACGAGGAAACGAACCGTCGGCGAGCTAAGATGCAGGCTATGAAATTCTTGCACCATTCTCACTACTTGTCGCCACAAAAACTAGGGGACACAGTGATGAAATTCTTTTTGACTACTTTGGTGAAAAATCCCTCGTACCTATTATGGAAAACTGGATTGGAACTTCTATCGAACGATTGGCGGCCTAAGATACACTCCCTCCGTGGTCGTCCACGGAAAATCTCAGACCCCTTGGCCGGATCACAATTCATTGGTAGGGGTACAAATGAGTCGAGCCCTCCAAGTCGAGTGAGTGTTTGAGCTTGGCTCATTTTTAATTTGGTGCAGCTTGCCGAACCGAGCTGAACCAAGTTTTAGGGTGTTTGAGCTCGACTCTTGAACTCGAGCATAAATATTCAAGCTCAGTGACCTCGACCATCGACAAAAATTTTCAAGAAAAACACGTAGTGACTTTTTGACTTCACTTCCAGTCAAGCAAAACAGCTAGTCCTACTCCTAGTCCATCAATGTCTAACAAAATTCTAGCTTGGTGTAGGATAATGTTCTAACCTAATTCTAGTTAGATTTATTAACAGGGTAGTTGATGGAAAACGATGTTTGCACGTCAACAAATTTTCTATCAAATGCATGAATTAATCTTTGCTCACACACAGAAACAATGAAGAATCACTCGCTTGGTAGAAGCAGAAATATTTATATGCAACATGCAGAAAGCAACAAATTAAGACCGCATGGTATATATAATAAAAGGTCTTATTCAGTAGGTATACAGACAACTACATCCTGATTGCTATGGGAGGATACTGGTTTTCATGACTTGAACTTGTGCCAGAATACACGAGGCTGTTGTATTTGGCTACATGACTCCACCGGATTTGGACCCCTCGTTACCGGAGCTAAAATGAGCCATGCTGGAAGTACTCACCAAATCTTCCTTATTCACACGCGACAGTAAATCTTCAGTCACTCTGATAATGATAGATTTGCGCTTGAAGTCATAATCACCTCCTTGTCAATACAATCCGTAATTACTCTACCTTTGTCAAAATCCAAGCTCTTATACGTGTTATCATGCATCCGACAACAAATATTGTCCCCCCAGGAATGACCATAGGTGCAAATGTTCTGCAGACCAAACATCAAGGGGAACTCCAAGATATGAAAGCCGTACGCATCTTATCCGCGAAACTATTTGCCCATTCCATTTTCTCAAATGAATTGAACCAGTTAGAAAGCGATATCATGTTATTCTTCACCATGGAGTGAAATAACTCCTTAGACTGAAGAGTACACATACCAAACCGAATCGAGCCTTAACTCCCAATTAAATGCGGCCGGCTACATGAATCTGCTGTCAATTTGTTGTACCTCATAATGATCTAACGGGGTCTTTTAGTGCTATCTGTCAGCTAGCTATGGAACGCACTTGAACTTCATCTAAGCCCCCCACACACACACCCACTCACCCCTAAGTAGCACCTTCGGCGACTGTCATATAAGATTTAGTTGCCATCATTATCCTGTCATGGTAATCGAGTACTCTACTGATTGGTACACCAACTGGCTTGTTGTGATTTAGCCACCTTACCTTGTTCAGTTGTTTGTGAAATGCAGCTTTCTTCACATTGATATATATATATATATATATATATACACCTCAGGTTCCATTGGCCTTTTTTTTAATCGCTGCATCTGCTGGTACCTAACCAGTGGCAGATCCAAAAATTTCGGACAGATGGGTCACTTTTCAAGGATAAACTTAATAAAAATACCCACAATCTAATATAAAAAGATTATGCATTAAAAAGAAATATGACGAGAATAAAAAATGAACGGCGGTTTTGAGAACACCTAAAAAAACACCCAAAATCTTAAATCTCATAGTTCTCGATCAAATTTTGATAATCCGATCGAGCCACTCAATGTGTTCGCTTAAATCAACAAAAAAAATTACAAGGAATGGCTGGATTTGTGCAGTTTTTTATTGAACCGTTCAATATAAAACTATTTGGATGAAGCCTTTTCCGATCATTTTTTTTGCTGATTTCTTGCGGGTATTCTTAAAATCACGCTCTGATTATATTGAACGGCTTGGATTATTGTAATTCGATCGGAAACTTTGGGGTGTTTTTTAGATGTGCTCGAAATTGGCCCAAAAAACGAATGTACTAGTGTTTTTACATTTTCAGTAGATCGTTTATTAAATACTTTATTTGAATATTTACTAAAATTGTATGATTTGGCTTTGTGGTAATTCAACTTCGTAAGACTAGATTGTACTTGGTTCAACTCTTACTAGATGAAAGTTTTGAAGATTTCTTTTTTTCCAAATGCAAGTCAGCTATAAAAGATTTATTAAATACTTTATTTAAGTATTTACTAAAATTGTATGGTTTGGCTTTGTGGTAATTCAACTTCGTAAGACTAGATTGTAATTGGTTCAACTCGTACAAGATGCAAGTTTTGAAGATTTCTTTTTGTCCAAACGCAAGTTAGCTATAAAGGAAAATAACGAACGGTAGTACCGTGCCTCGAACACGTGACCATTCATGTGGGAAACACAAGACCTTACCACTTTATTATGGGTAGTTTAATATCTAATACTTCCTGTTTGATTCACACACACACACAAAAAAGAATCTCATAATTTTAGATGGGTCACGTGACCCGCCTATGCCTACATTGGATCCGCTTCTGTTAACCTAACAGTCATAGGTAACAAAACCAAATCTGTTCCCCCAAATTCTTACTTCGTTTGGTACGGATGAAAGCATCCTTAAACTACTCCAAAAAGTTGCATAATATTTCTTTTCACCCATAGATGATCATTAACATTCTTTGGGATGTCATCAAATTCATATGGACTCCGTACTTTGGTGATTCTGGTGGCATAAAATCCCTCTTACCTATTATGGAAAATTGGGCTAGAACTTCTATCGAACAGGTGGCCGGGTAGATACACTCGGACAACGTCTTGGACGAGATCACTATTCACTGGTAGGGGTACAAACGATCAAGTCGAGCTCTCCGAGTCAAATGAGTGTTTGAGCTTGGCTAGCTTGTTTTTAAATTGGTGCAACTCGCCAAACCAAACCGAACCGAGCCAAGTTCTAGGGTTCAAATCAGTTTTAAACATCTCCGTACTAATTATAACTACCCAAAGCAGGAGACCAAGTCTCGCCTTTGATTCAGTTGGCTTGCCTTCTCGTCAACCAAAACAATGACCTCGACAATCTACCAAAATTTTCAACAAAAAACACGTTATTGACTTTTTGACTTCACTTCCAGTCAAGCAAAACAGCTAGTCCTACTCCTAGTCCATCATCAATATCTAACAAAATTTTCAACACATTTTATAGGATTATTTTTCTAATGATTCACTCCTGGATCCAATTAAGCTCACCGGCCCTCCTCCCCCCTCATACATATCCATATACTCATCCGCACAAACAGAACTCCTAGACCCCATTCCTCTAATAAAATTACATGGGATTCTGTAATTCTCTTGCCTTGCGGCCCTTGCCCCTTTTCCTTCTCACTTCCCTCCACTTCACCACCACCTCCACCCACGCAGCCACTGTCAGTATCAAAAACAACTGTCCCTACACTGTTTGGGCCGCCGCCTTGACCAGGGCCAGACTTGGACCATCAATCCACCTGCAGGCACAAAGCAAGCCCGCGTGTGGCCCCGAACTGGTTGCAACTTTAACAGAGCGAGCCAGGAAAGGTGCCAAACCGGTGACTGCGGCGGGGTTCTCGAGTGCCGGGGGTATGGTCAACCCCCTAACACACTAGCGGAATATGCGCTAAACCAATTCAGCAACTTGGACTTCTTCGACATATCCCTCGTAGACGGGTTCAACGTGCCAATGGAGTTTAGCCCTACTTCGGGTGGGTGCACCCGCAGCATCAAATGCATTGTTGATATAAACGGGCAATGCCCGAACGAGCTGCGCGCCCCAGGCGGGTGTAACAACCCGTGCACTGTGTACAAGACTGATCAATACTGTTGCAACTCCGGAAGTTGTGGACCCACAACTCTCTCAAGGTTTTTCAAGGAAAGGTGTCCGGATGCTTATAGTTACCCTAAGGATGATCCGACTAGCACATTTACTTGTCCTGGGGGAACCAACTACAGGGTTGCGTTTTGCCCTCCCGACATACCTTCTGGGATTACGGAACTGTTGCTTGTATGCGATGATAAAGAGTTATGAAATCCAATTTTAGAACTGAAAGCTATTCTTATTTGATTGTGCATGGCAGAATAATTCTGAGCTTGATGTCCACATGACCACATCTAATCTGCATCCCGTTATTGGAACTTTTCATGAAGTTAGTATGGTTATGGGAAGGTTCTTTTCGGGTGAGGCATGAGTACCATGAAGGCGAGTTTTAGAGTGCCTTTATATAATGAAGTGCAAAAATAATGCTGCTAATTTTGTCACTCCCTTTTTTTGTTAACGCCACTCCCCTGCAAGTCTATTTTTGCACCAAAAATAGACTTGCAGGGGAGTGGCGTTAACAAAAAAGAGGTTGGAAAAATCATTTCCCAAATAATTTCCCGTGGAAACATTAACATGAATCAGATATTCCCTCCGTTCCAATTTAATTGTTTCTCATTCTATTCTAACCGGCTAAAAAACTTGTTATAACTTTAAATCGGTAATGAATTTCATATTGAATATAGATCTTGTTTGATTAAAAAATGACACGAACTCCCAAAAAAGTCCATTAAATTGGGACGGAGGGAGTATTAATAGTGGGGTTTTTTTCCCCTCCTGGTGGGGTCGCTAGTCGCGTGATCCTACTAATACCACTGTGGGGTCGCCACTGAATGTTAGGAGAATTAATGAAGAGGGTTAAGATCAGCTTCATCTGTGAAAACATTTTGTCGTAGATGAGTTTCGGGTGCTTTCCCCGTATCAGTAATCAATTCTCCTCTTTCGATCTCTCCGCGGTTCATTCCCCATGTTTGACAGAACTCATCACCATGTCTATTCAATCGCTGGAATCCATCCTTCCACTACCTGTTTTTTCATCGATTGCTCTGACTTCTTCTCGCCACCAAAACCAGGGGGACATAGTGATGAAATTCGTATTGACTACTGGTGCCAATTACGGAAAATTGATTTGGGACTTCTATCAAACAGTTGGCGTGCTAAGAGACTCCCAGCCCGTTCGCGTAGTACAAATGTTGATTGCCTTGGACGGATCTCGATTAACAGGCTTGCACACAAGCCGAGCCGCGGAGTTTTACGGCGTTTCAAATTTAGTAAGCTCAAGCTCGATTTGTAATTGAGAACTTGAACTCAGTTCAAGCACTAATTACCAAACAAGAATCTGTAAACGAGCCGAGCTCATTCATATATACGAGCTGAGCTACGACTAACTTGAGTTTGGTTGATTTATTAAATGAGCAAAAAATTTTGTTTGAGTAAGATTCGTTAATTTTATGATGAATCGAATTGAGTTGAGCTAAGCCTTTATCAAATCGAGACTCGCGTTGCTGTCAAACAGCTCAGCTTGTTTACAATGCTCCATCAACATATGTCGAGCCACAGCCCCCATGGGTTCAAAATTTATCAAGGAAAGATCAATCTTGAAAATTCCTGTACTTGGATCAAAAAAGATAAAGACGTTCCCCTTCTTAGACCCCGTACAACGAACATGTTTTTTATATAGAAAAAGTGCACGTTTTATTTTTATTCAAAATTTTTTCGTGTTTGTTAGTTTTGTATCAAATTTTTATGGGTTATTAATTCATCTAGTAGAGAGAAATCGGAAAAGTAAATTTTTTTACTTTTACCAAAATATTTTGAAAAATAACCACTTTTAAGGGGAAAAAATTGACTTTGTTACTTAAATAACCACTTTAAAGATAATTTTCTTATGCAATATGGAAATAATCACTTTTAAGCTTTAAAAAATTCTGTTCAAAAAAAGCTTTAAAAAATTGAAAAATTAGTTACGTAAATACAATATTTTAAAATTTTTTAAATAAATACTTATTTTTTAAATTAAGTAGGCTTAGTGGAACAGGGCCCATTATTGTAAAGTTTGAGGTACCTATGTGGTCACAAACCTTCTAACAGCACACGTGGTCGGCAAACAACCAAAGGATAAAAGTAGGCAAATCAGTGTCGTGAAAAAGAAATTGGATCTCTCTTGTCTTTAATTTGGATGGATGAGACGGTTTAATAAATCAAAATCGTCCATTGCTAATCATGGGTTCGGATTAGGTCAAAAACGCTTACCGATAAAAGTCTTTGAGAAAATCCGAATTATTAACTGTACCGATGTATATACGATCTAAATTTAGACTGTCCCGTACGTCCAGTTCAAAACTTGAACCGAAGAGAATTGGAACATGTGTTAGAGTATAAACAATGAGCAAGCTTGATTGTAGTATCAAAGTCTCGACGTCTTAAAACTCTTTTCCACATCAAAGTCTCAACACCATCAATTCCTCTTCCAAGTACTACCCAAAGTCTATGAGGATAGAGTAGCGTCACATGACTTGCTAAAACTATATTTTGGCTCTTATCCAAATTAGCAGTTTTCTGCGTATTTTCTGCTTTGAGACTTTTCAAATCCCTTTACAAAACAACAAACAGTCCAAAATGCAGCTGAAAAATCAATCCGGCCTACGTGTTTATTTCAGTTTTAACAACATGGGCGGCTCTACCATCAATCGAGTGGGTTCAAGCGAGTGCTTGGGTTTAGAAAATTTGGCTTTTCTATGATATTGTCCGCACTTGATCAATAGTGAGAAGTGAAAATAAATAAAGTAAGTAAATAGATAGCTCAACAAAATAAAATAAATCAGTGCCGATCAAAAAAATAAAATAAAATAAATCAGGTCTAATAGATTTTTAACTAAAAAAGGGAAAAAAATTATTTAGAATTTTGTATCGATTTGATTTTCCTATACGTTTTTTTCACTGCTAAACGCAAATCTTGGAGGCGCCCTTTTTTACCAGTCTTATTTAACTTATTTTTTTCATCAGTAATTACTTTTTAAGAAAAGGAAAATCATTTTTTTTAACGGCAAAATGAAAAGAGAAAATTACCTCTAAGGATTTGTAACTTCACCACTTTGCAGTTCTACGGTGACATGTATATGGATCAATTAGCATCTTGAAATCTTTTTTTTTTTTTTTTCTTGAAATGGGTGATCTAACTATAACAGTTTATCCAACAATTTTGCTTCTAAAAACAATAAAGTGTTTTCGCAATTTTGTTATGTTAGTACGTAGATTTTACTTTCACCACGTGGTTAAGGGGTGTTCCGGATTCTTTAAAAAAGAAATTTTAAAAAATTACCTTCTTTTAAAAAAAAAAGGGTTTAAAAAGAGAGCAGAACGACACCTAAGTCTCGTATGCCAAAAATCTCTGGGAAGCAAAAGGTTGGGATAATAATAAAGTTCAGAATTTTTCTGCCCACAGTTATTTAATTTTCGGTTATAGAGAATGGCATAATATTGCTTACCACAATAATATTTACGTGGTTCTCCCTAAATAGAGTCCACAGTTCAATTCCAAATCTTTACTATCCTGTATGCAAATGGGACTTCAGGTTGGTGCTATGCAATGAGGTGCACAGCACCGTGCATCCGACGATTCGAATCTCATCTCAATAATCAATGATCGAGAATAGTTCATTGACGAGATGAGATCCGAGCCGTCGGATGCACGATCCAACGACTTGAAGGTGCACAGAACGGTGTTGCATGTGCATACCACTGCACAGCACCATCTCCTAATTCATGCAGATGTAGTTTGGACTCAAAATACTTTTTTTTTTTATCAGAGGACTCAAAATACTTTAAACTCTTAATCCTCAATTCTTACAATTTTAATTTTTTTAGAAAAGAAAATTTGAGAGAGAGAGACGTGTGGGAGAGAAAGAGAGACATGGGGAGGGTTTGAGAGAGAGAGAGAGAGAGAGAGAGAGAGAGAGAGAGAGAGAGAGAGAGAGAGAGAGATATTTTAGGGAAATTGAAAATTAGCTTTTATACAAATGAGAATCATACTTTTTAGTTTTTCTTGATTTGCTTTGTTTATCCTATAGTATTTTATAAAATTGAAAATTAATTTGAACACCCACCAGTCTTCTAATTTGAAATTTTATTTAATATTCGTCATTTGAAGTGTTTTTTTTTTTTTGGTTACAAATTGGTGTTCTATAAATAGGAGCATTTTGTTGCCATTCAAAAAACAAAAATCAATGTTTTTTTTCTTAAAATACTCCTACATTTTTTTGTCAATTAGCGATGTCTCCGTTTAATACACAAAGAAACGGAAAAAGACACTCATGAATTTTTTTGGCTCGTGCTTCGATCGGGTACAACAATAATACATATTATAAGCAAATGTGTTAGAGAGAGAGAGAGAGAGTTGGGAAAGTGGGGGGGAGAGATAGAGGAACGTGGGAGAGGGGGGAAGAGTGAGACTTGGGGATTGAATATGAAGAAAAAATTATTCTATGTTCTTGCAAGGTACTGTCACGTGGTACGTACTTTAAATTCTTTTTCTACCATACGTCTTTTAATGCATAGAATGAGATTAATACTAGCGTATATCGAATAAGGAACCAAAAAAGTATTCAACTAGGAGTACTATATTTTGTATCATTAACATTGTTCTCATTCAATACACAAGACCGAAAAAACCAATATGATATTTAAATTCCGTTCATTGAACAAGTCATCCACTATAAATATGTGTAGAAAAGTATGTGTTAACAGTCTTTCTGATAAAATAAACCAAGTCTGTGCTTGACTGGAATTGCAGCGAAGTGAAACGATTACCTCATCAGCAGAACATTCTCAGTTTTTTACTGCTCCATCCGTCCGGATTTAATAGTCTTTTTTTAAAATTCGTATTATTTTTCAATCGATTATAACTTGTAATTTATAATGTTTTATGTAATTTTAAAAATATTATCTTATAGAACTAATTGAGATCTATCAAATAAGATCCATATTTGACATAAAATTTATTACCAATTTAAAGATATAAGTCATTTTTCATCCGGTTAGAATTGGACGAGAGACTATTAAATCTGGACGGACGGAGTAAAAAAAAAAAGAGCAAACATCCTATACAAACAAAAAGTTGGACTCCGTGAACCGAAAGGGTTGGTTTGGTGATCATTGCATGAGACGTAAACATTTGTTTAATCTTAAGGTTTCAGGTTTAATTTTCTTGTCAATTATTTTTGTGACTATCTAATTCTACGCTCAAGCATGTGAGACGGCAGGTAGGAATTAGTATTTGACTCCGAACACCATGTGCTACCAAAAAAGAAAAGAAAAGAAGAAGTTAGACCTCGTGACAATGACCATCCTCTCTTTGTTTGTCCAGTACTTGACTTGACTTCAAGTCAAGTCAATCTATTCATCAAGAACCCTGCTAATCACACATATATTTGTGCATAGATTTTGTTGTTGGATTTATCATGAGTCTCACACAAATGATCCGAACCGTTCATTAGATATAAAATATTTTTTCAGGGTTCTCTATAAAAAATAAGCTCAATCTAATATTTATAAGTGCTCGATCCAATCATCTAAATGTTCATTTAGATTTTCGGATAATGAAAAATTAAATGATTAGATTAAGTATCTATAGGTATTGGATTGAGCTTATTTTTTACAAAACCCTTGAAAAAATATTTTTCATTTAATGAACGGCTCGGATTATTTGTATGGGATCCGTGGTGGGTCTCACAACAAAATCTATGCACAATCTGTGCACAGATTATCTGTATAGACAGATTTACCGATTCATCAAAACCTAAGCAAAATTTCCAACAATTTGTTTTTTTTTTTTTTACGAAGACAAAGCAACGCATATCATTTCGAATGCCCAACGACACTTACAATGGAATTCAACCAATATTTACTGAACATAATTACTTCCATCAAGGTACAAAACATACACCGAACTAACAGAACCGACACTTTGTATCAGTCAACAGAGCCAACCAACGACAAAGAAAAAGACATCCAAAAAATCACAAATTCTGATCAATGCATAATCATTAAACACCGTGGACATGGCAACGTTCCTCTAGAAGCACCCCAAAATTCATTCTTTCACATTGCCACGCAACAGCCGAATGTTTCTCTAATTCGCACTCCTTAGTCCTAAACATGCCCAAGCTTGTTCGGTAAAGATTCACTAATAAAACTGATAAAATCCTAGCCCCAGGCTAAACTAATATTTCAAATCGCTATGAATAGTATGGCCATCAATTTTAATCTTCTCACAAAAAAATTCTAGATGGAGTTTACTCCTTGAGCCTTGACAACTGAATATAAATAGAATATTAAAATGTAAGGTTGAGCAAAACCTGCTACGAAAAAAAATTGAAACACGCTACGATAAAATCAAGAAATTCACAGTTTTCAAGAAATTTTCTCGTTAGTGACTCTCGTTCGAGTCTCCAAAAGGGTTTTGGATTGATGCCCCCGAATATTCATTCTCTTCTGTTTTCTCCTGTTGAGACTTTTATGCCTCCCTAGCTAGCTGTTAAATTCACCTGATGGGAAAATTGGACCCGCAAAGGTATGAGGACAATAGTAGACAAGGTACCACTGGAAATTAAATAGACCCACCATTTATTTTCCTTGTCAAGGTACATGCTCCACTGAAATATCAACCCCATGCATTCTGATAAATATAATACCTTTGAATGTGAGTTTTTTTTTGGCCACACATTATACATGCGAGTGTTAGAGGAGAGTTAGTAAGTTAGTCCACAAAAGGTTCAGTGGCTATCCATAATCATAAAATCACGAACGGCCTCGACGGAGTTGGAACTCTGATATCCCACAAGGGGAGAACAAGGAGATGCAAACTGGGCGAGAGCCCATTGGCTGCTTGACATCGTATAAATGGATCGAAAACCAACAATCGTTTCGGACGTTTATTACAATTTTTCCAAGATCAATAATCAACCAATTGCCTGTCCTCTTCTATGCAAAATTTCCTACGGAAATCCCTTCTAGTCAAAATAGCCACATTCTCTTGTATCTCACCGTTACTTGGAACACATGACTTGTCTACGATATCAATTCATCGATACCTAAGCGAACTTTCCAACCAAAATGAAGTACGTATT